>JAVYIG010008748.1:0-85705 GCA_035222895.1 Strongylocentrotus droebachiensis | reverse complement strand
ATTTAACACACCTCCACGCATCAAGTGAAATATAATTTTCTTGGGTAAATGTCTTTTATTGCAGAGAAAATTTCCAGCAGAAATTCAGAATTAGTAGCTGCTTGAATGATTGGATGGATAAAAACCAAATGCAAAGATCATATTTATTTATTTATTTATTTATTTTATTTCCAGGCAAGATGATACATACAAAACATCACAAGGTTGACGAAAATGATAAAACATTAACATAATGATATTTAGCACCAGCCAATGCACTGAATGAACTGATGGTTTTTAAATGTCAAACTTGAGTCATACATGTACATGCTATTTGTCTTGTTCAAAATGCAAATTGTATCTTCAGCGCTTTACACATACATGTAGTGTACATGTACATACAGTAATATCAAAACTTATTAGAACAAGATGAATTTTTGTCTTTTCAAACAGGGAATATCTTCCTGTTTTTTTGCAGCCCAATACAGTTAAACAAGTGGGCTGTAGAACTATGATCACTTAGTACACAATGTGCAGAAATATTGATGTACCTGTATGTAACTGTACTACTGCTAAGAAAGTAAGAAACTGAATCAACCAACAACAACAAATCAAAATTGTGATACTGTACATGTATGCTCAAAATCCAACACAGGCACTGAAAATTAAAATCTAATCTATTGCTAAATGTAGATACTCTTTTGTAAGCACACGCTTTTTTTTCTTCTCAATGTCATTATAATACATAATGGCGGCTCACATGTTTTGGCCTTTACTTTAAGACTAACTTGTTTAATTTCAGAAGCATGAAAAGGCACTATCTGTACACGTATGCAAGCATCAACAGACATTGTCTACACCAACACCAAATGACAAAATGATCCCAGTTATGAGCTACAAAGTAATTTAGGTATTGCAGTGCTCAAAATGATCAAACTTATATAATTTTTTGAGGAAGATTTGCATCAGATTTCCCTCCCAATCTCCCGATCCGATACCAATATCGGGAGCCAAATCGCCAATTCGATCATCTGATTGGATCATAGGCTAATAGCTCTAACTTACTGCGTTATCTCATTATCTCTTTTAGTAGTTCAGGATAAAGACTATATATTTACTAATTTACTCACTTTACAATATTTATTAGCGATTAGTACAGCATACAAAGGCGCATGCACAGAGTTCACTGAAATTAACAAACTCCCTGCGCGCATGCCTTTTTTTACACTAATCGCTATAATCGTAAAGTATATAAAGTAAGTATCAAATTGGCAACGCATAAAACAGTGTTTATGTGTAAACAACACGTCTTATTATTTCAGCTGGAACTGAACTTTTTTGTCATGTAAATAGCACCTTTATAATTATCATCAGGAACACATGGAAGGTAAGCAAATCGCTACCACTCTGTTAGCAAAATCTGATATTTCCTACTTATTCTTTGACCGATTTTAAAATGCTTTGTATGAGAAGAAAGAAGAGTCCATTAGCAAACGTTAAAGCCACTGTGCAATATTCGTCGAGTGCAGGAAGGGGTGATTTCGGACACATTTCTTCTTCTTCTTCTTCAGGATAATCTACCTCCTTCACTGCTGAAGATTCTTGCAGATGTGTACAGTACATGCATGTGTGTGGCAATATGGGGATGCCAAGGTGTGCAGGTGAAAGGTGTACACAGTGCCAGTAAAAATGTTGCTGGAAGTTACTTCCTGCCTGTCTTTAGTTGTCGCTGGAAGGCTTCCACTGACAGAGCCAGGACAACCTCAAGAGGGAGGGCGTTCCACTGTCGAACAGTGCGAGGAAAGAAGGAGGAAATATGTTGCTCAGTTCGTGACTGCACGACACGACAACAGTAAGGACGAGACGATCTTGTAGTTCTTCTCTTCTGGAGGGAGGTCCATCCAAGTTGACTCAGCATGTCAGAGACGCTAGATGTATGATGATAGCTGTTGAGAATAAGGCTGTGCAGAACCATGTAATGAGATACTCGAGTACACTCCCAGGCTTACAGGCGAATACTCAGGACTCGGCGGCCATTTTTTTTGCTGACGATGTAGAAAGCATTCCATAGTCTGACTACGAAAACCCACGCTATTTTTCTGCGAGATGAAATTGAAGGCGACGATTTGTGCTTGTGAACTACTCACAAATAATAGTAACAATGTTGTTTTTAAAACTAAAGATGACAGACAAATTATCCTCCAAGTTCACACAGAAATCTGGACATTGGCAGCTAGTTTGGTCCTAGTTTCTGAGTGGTGAGTTGACAGTGACACCCTGTGTATGATTGAGCTGGGAAACATTTTTACTCACAGTACTCTGCCGGTGCTTTTCCGGGCACCGGGTGAGCTTCAGCTGGCCGGCACAGTGCAAGGTGGAGAAGAAAAGAAAAAAACGGCAAAAAACAAACAAACTCGTACTCGAGTAGTTGTCAACAGTGAGAGTACTTGAGTACTCGTCGCAGCCTTTAATAATTGAGAACATAGCTCGCTGCTTGTCTCTAGACCATCTCCAACTGGTTTACACATCTGATGGTGTGTGGATCCCAGACAGCACTCCCATACTCAGGAAGAGAGAGAACGAGAGCCTAGTATGCAGTAGTCTTATAAGCTGAATGGAGTTGACAAGCAGGTTCCTTCTAAGACCCGTTACACATGCATCGGCTTTTAAAGCCGGTTTCGGAGGCGGCCTCACCCCTGCAATTTGAAGCCGCCTCAAGATAATCAAACCCCTGTTACACATACATGTATCTTATTAGGCCCGCAATTTTGTGTCTACACATAGGCCGGCCTCACGTAGCCTTTTTACAAGCTGACGTTGGGGCAATTCAGATGGCAAAGCGCGCCTGATGTAATGTTGATATAATAGGGACTTTTAGATTTGCGTGGACTGATACGTGTGACGTCCATTCAAGGCAGTGCATTAAAAGGGCGTCGATCGTAGCAATCCCCATTGTCTTCGTGCAAATCTAAAAGTCCCTACCGATGACGGGTCACTTCACTTCCGCTTATAAGCTGGCGCCGAGTCCACTTTGGGGTTACACCTACTGATTGCGGGACTGAGTCCGGACTCGGGCCAGCGTCAAACCACATCCAGAGGTGGACTGGATGGAGGCAGCCTCAGTCCGGCTTTTAAAAAAGTTGATGTTACACAAACGTCGAGCCGCCTCCGGGGACGGCCTCAGTCCACTTCAGAGGTATGTGTATCGGGGGTCTAATAAAGGCTAGGGTGTTGATTGCCTTCTAGGGTTTGTTTACCTGCCTATCCGCACAGCTCGGGTCTATAGCCTATGGGTGCCAGTTAAGGCTTGGTGATATCATTATCATATTTTACATTGTCACCAAGACCCTTAACAGTAGCTAGGGGCCCTGTCCGAGAATAAGGATCGTCCGCATAAACACGGACATATCGCTTCCTAAAGTATAGTCTAGATCGACTATAGACCTTCTCTAACTTAAAGTCTAAGTCTGGATTGTCTGCATTTTCGCGGACGTCCCTTATTTCCGATCCGCGCGTTGGCGATGCAAAAACCGGATTGATGCATGTCACACCTAAGCAGCACAGAGACTTTCACGTTTAGAGTAGAGTCTCCGGTTTGCGGCATAGCCCGGTTTGCGGCCAGGGGTATCACTTTTCAAAATAAAATAAAAATGACTCGATAATAATCATTGAAACCTACCGTGGATTCCCCGGTAAGTTCTGCGCTGCCGAAAACGTCCGTAGCAGATGCTCCTGTCGGTACGGAGTATCCGTCAGCGATGTCGGAAATCTACGGCACCAGTCGGCGATGAAAATTCCAGCAGGTGCTTACTTTTAAGTTAAGAGATCAGGCATGACTAGATCAATATTGTAGCTCTATTTGTCTGATATTTGTCCGATTGGAGGTGAAATTTGATGTTTTTGTGGAAGTATGATGGCTGTGGTCTGTCTCCTATCGCAGATATTTTGATTGTGCCACCGCATGGCCAGTTGCATGGGGTGGCCGCAAACCGGCACGTAATTACGTGATTTTCTGGTTTGTGGCGGGGGGTGTTAATAGACACATAACATGCGGGATCGTGTATGATGGTATGTGTGCTGATGTGTGTACCCGCTGTGACCCAATAGTTTCTAGTAGTACGTACCCCCGTATGGGATGATCCATTCAGTAAAAAGGTGAAATTGTTTAAAACTTGAAAAATTTACCGTAGCAACAGATAAACATGAGAATTTGGGTTACCCGTAGTAATTTGGTATATGCTTTGATCGTGACGTAGCGCATAAAGCTTTGTGACGTACGCGTGCCGCAAACCGGGTTACGCACGGCCGCCCACCGGGCAACTTTTACGTCTTCTAAAGTGGACAGTACTGACCACGCTGTGGGTCAGATACGTTATTTGTGCCTTCTATTTAATAACTAAATATATGAACTCTCCATTGACGGTATTGAAGCATTCTGTGAGTAATTGCATAAAAAATAAAATCGGCAATTCACACTGGACGGCCGCACACCGGAGCCGCTACTCTATATGAATGATAAATCCTCCGGAAGACGGACAACTATTTTATTACGTGGAATCCGTTTTTCGCATTGCCAGCATATGCGGATCAGTTACCTTACACCAGGAGAGCGCCGAATAAAAAAAGACGGGACGATGCAGAATTTAGGACACGGTTGGTCCACGTTTACAAAGATATCCTCGTTTATGCGGACGATCCTTATTCTTGGACCAGCGCCCCTACAGATCTACTGCTAAAGTAAAGGCTTGATAATTGCCAGGTTGATCCCCATACTCCATAGGCCAAACAAAAAGGTTATTTTAGTAACTCAGACGTAGTGGGTCTACGTTGCACAACCACAAGCACTCACTTGGCTTCAGAAGACAAACACACACACACAGATCACTCGGCACAGAGAAGACAGCTCAGTCACAGCACAGGACTGTTTGAAATATAATAAATTTAACTTCTCCAACTCAAAGTTCTTGTCTACAGACACTCGATAAAAGACAAATGAAGATGATTAGAAAAGATGTATATTTTAGAACAGAACATTTGTATGTCATTAACTCACCTCTCCTAAGTTAGTACGTAAATCAAAACGATCAAAATGTCATGAGATCCATGTATTTCGGCGTTCTTCAATGAGTCTTCCTATTCTATTCACGCAATAAAAACCGTGCATTTGATTGAATTGATCTGGTACGAAAACATGGCTTCGTTTTGCGAATTATCTGGCGCCATCACTCGTCTTGAGATAGACAACCGTCAAAAATCTAAGGAACATATCCTATCGGGTCAAAGTCAATTCGCACTGGCTTTAGTTTAGAATTTTTATTTTTCAAAGAAAGTGTTTACATCTGAAGATTTGATTGCAAAAATGGTATATAGGAGTCAAATTAAAAAGAATGTAGAAACAAACTCGGCAGGCGGCAAGTTAATGACACTTTATAATATTTCAAGAAAAGAAGTTTAAAGTTTAAACTATTGCATAATATTTGATATACAAATCATCATTTACATAGATTCAGGTTCCATGAAAATGGGTTGTGTTCATTTTGCAAAAATTTTGAAGAAACTTATCAACATGTATTCTTTGAATGTAATACAATAAAGGAAGTCTGGGGAAAATGTGCAGATAGACTTAATTTACCAATTCTGAAGAAATTACCTAATAGATGACACTACTTTTAAAACAGAGCAATTATTGAACCACATTTTGATTTTGATCAAATATATGATTTTCCACAGTAGAGAGAAGGGAAACCCTCCAAAAGCAAAAGAAATAGAATATAGATTATTGGAAAATAGAAATGAAGAGAAAAAACTTTCATTGGAAAGAGACACACCTTCAATTCATTTAAAGAAATGGGAAGCTTTGGAAAGTTTAGAATAAATGTCTTCTGTTTTTTAATTTTTTTTCAATATACAACTTCCAGACCCTGCTCTTTTCTCTACTTTTGCTTTAATTTTGTTTCCCTCCTTTTTTCTCTTCTTTACTTTTTCTTTACTTTTGTTTTTTTGTTCGTTCTATGTTGGTGTGTGTTTTGTATACTGTTGTACTTGTTATGTGTTTAAATGTTGTTTGGGGCGGGGGGGGGGGTAGTAGGTGTTTTCTAGCTATTTCTCTTTTTACATATATATTTTTTTTTGGTCTCTCAAGGAAATTTTAAAGGAAAACAGAATATTGTGGAAAAGAAATAATTTGAGATTTATAATCAAACTGGTCGAGAAAATAGTACAAACTTTATCTGCGATTTTTTGTTGTTGTTGTTGTTGTTTAAAAAAAAATTTATGGTGAAAATATAATTTTGTTTAATATGTTAATATTTTTCATCTGTAAATGTATAACTTTAGTTGGAACCTTGTATGTAAATGTAAAAGTTCATTTGCAAATTTATTAAGACCTATATGTTAAAATTATTTTGTTAGTTTGTATACGATGTTATAAATTATGTACAATTTTTCCTTATGAGACAAATGAATAAAAACCTATGACAAAAAAAAATAATGATTTTATTATACTTGTAAATTTGTTTTCATGTTTGCTATATAGTTTAAGCAAGCCTCGATGACAGTGCGTTTTATTCTCCTCATGAATAATTGTCTCCAGTGTGTCCTGATAATGGTTATAGTTTCGTTAAATCGAGACACCTGATGAATTGTGCACTGTTCAATTATTATCGACCTATATTCACAAGAAGATCTGCGGGAAAAGAAATAGAAATCAATGCACTCATGTAAATTTCAGATCTTTGTCATAATTTTCAAACGATTTCTTTATATTTCGTTTTTGTCAATTATTAAGACATTCGTGATTGAGATTACAGAATTTGTCATGAATCGAGCTATAACAAACGATCGAGGTGCATGCAGGAGTTGTTTGTATTTTGTGAGAGGTGAAATACATTTTAAACAAAGCTTCTATTTAAATGTTAATAATCCATTTGGAAACGTTATTGAAATTACAAACATTGATTGACTATAATTTATGACTGAGTTGCAATCACTATAGAACCCCGAGTCTGTACCAAACTTCATCCTCTCTAGGGGAAAGTGGGGCATAATGGAACACTTAATTTCAAACTTGCAATATGACGTCATCAACGACACAAAAACAGTAAAAATAACAGTTTCAGATAGATGTTGTATGCACTTTATTATGTCAACGAAAAACCGACAAAAACCACGAAACGAATTTTACAAATGAAAAATCCAACTTGCCCCACCCCTGGGGCATAATATGGCACCCCCCCCCCCCCTGGGGCAAAATGGATCTACGGATCCATTGCCCCCATCAAAACTCTAACGTTCTATATTGAGTAATGTACCTAAAGTAACTTTAAGCATACTTGGTGGGCAGAGCTGCATAATGAAAGCCTATAGTAGTTTCAAACCTTTATGGGGCAAAACTGGAAAGGTAATCGTAATAAAGCCTGGTTTAAAAGTAGAAAATGTAGACTTGTAAAATGTGCACTACACTCTAAATTTCTTAGACTGTAATCTGGGTCACATTTTCGTTCTGATACAACCACTAGTCACGTAAACCAACTGCTAGGCACATACTTTGAATTCAGCTAACTTATACATCTAAAACTGGCTGGGAAACTAGAACAACTATCGATTGTTTTATGAACCAACTGTACTTTCAGAATGGAACATTTTATTTATTTATTTATTTATTTATTTCTGATCTTTTGACAGGGTAGCCCATTCACCAACAAGTAGTGGTCTTCCATGGGGCCCTGAATGAACATATTTACATCGTTTATACCAAAAGACGTTAAAAGATGGGAGTTGTTGCTACCTTGTTAGGCGTTCAACAGTAAGGGATAGAGCAACGTCGATCTGGCGCTGCCCAGTGGCTGCCGGGCTCACGATCAATTGGGCAAAAAGAATTTCCGTTTCGGTTTAATAAAATTTGGAGTGGACTATTAGGCTATTATTATTATTATTATTATTATTATTATTATTATACAGAACAGTTACAAAAATAATACTCGTTTGCAAAATAAACATATATCATTAACCTAGTAAACAGTAATGTCAATAGGAAAATATACAGGAACATGAAACATTGGTAAACAGGCCCCTATAAAAAGGGCGAAAACAAGATATGTTATTTTCAATTGGGGCAAAACGGAACCCTGTTATGTTATTTTCAATTGGGGCAAAACGGAACCCTGTTCCATTTTGCCCCGTACCTATATGGTTCATTTTGCCCCAATGACATATTTTTTAATAAAAGTTTGCGTAGAAAATCCTTGAAGCATAGTTGGCATGCAAACAGGCGAGTCTAACGTTGATATCTTTATGATTAATATATACAAATATTTGATTAGAATCGATACCAAAATTACCAAATTTTAGCCATATGAACATCCCCTTACCTTAGACCATGAGGCTGTAATTTTTTGGATGGGACCTTACTCCGATGTGCCTCGATGTAACCGGATGAAAATTCAGTGCTGAAGTTAGTTTGGCATCTTCTCTTCTTCAAAGAATTTGCACAGCGGGCGACCTTTTTTAAGATATGCTAATTTCAAAGTTCCATTTTGCCCCCCCGGGTCCGTTATGCCCCACTTTCCCCTACACATTAAGCTACTGTATAATTTTATTTAATCGTTTTTTTAATGTGTGTTTATGTTACCATTGGTGGATTCAGGGGGTACAGGGGGCACGTGCCCCCCCCCCACCCCCCGGTAAAAAAGGGGGGAAGGGAGGAAAGAAAAAAGGAAAAAGGAAAAAAGGAGGGGGAAAAGAAAGAAAAGGGAAGAGAGAAAGAAGAAGAAGAAATGAAGGAGAAAATAAAGAAAGGGGGATTATATTATAAGAATTATTTTTTTTACCGGGAAAGGGGCGGGAGACGCAGTTTTGCAGTGTGCATAATATGGGGTCCCTCTTGCCAGGCGTATAGCCCCCTCCCCCCAAAAAAAGCACAAGAAGAAGAAGAAAAAAAGGAGATAGAAAAGAGGGAGAGAGAATTTTTTTGTGAGTTAAAGGAGCCTGGAAAGAAAAAATAAATTAAAGAGAATAAAACAACGATAGAAGCGATGAGGAATTGCATTTCTTTTAAAAGAATAATGGGATAACAACCAGGGGCGTCGCTAAATGGGGGTGTGGTAAGGTGCGACACCCCCCCCCCCCCCCACCTGTCGGGATATTGTGGGTAAAATTGCGCTGCTGTCTGGAAAAATGAGAAAATGAGACTGGGAAAGGGAAAGAAAAGAAAAGAAGAAAAGAAAAGGTAAAGAACCATTACAGCGAATCGTCTTCTTTTTCTGATAATTTCATGAAACGTCAAAGCTTCCGCGCTTCATGCAGGAGGATTAAACTGAATTCAGACAAGGATTAAGAGTAAAGAACGGTACAACGAATCGTTTTCTTTCTCCCTTATAATTTAATGAAACGTGAAAGCTTCCGCGGAAACTAAATTCAGACAAGGATTAAGAGTCGAAACGGTACAACGAATCGTCTTCTTTCTCTAATAATTTAAGGAAACGTCAAAGCTTCCACGCTTCGCGCGGGGGGGGGGGGGGGAAACTAAATTTAGACAAGGAAGAAGAGTCGCGCCCTTAACCTGATTCTTTAAGTGATTCGCACGCTTTGCGTGCTAACTGCCCCGCTAAAACAAGATCCTAGCTACGCGCCTTCATTTAAATATATAGCTACGATGCTGACTAAGTTGACTAAATAAATCGTATATTTATGTCGTCGAGGAAAATGACCATGTGCGCATACGCAAGTGCTATAAATATAGTTCACCGGGAAAATAATTTAGCCTTTGGCCCCGGGTTTATAGGGTTAAATTCCCAAGACGAAAATCCAATTGAAACCAATTGAACACCAATTGAATTTTCAATTGGTTTCATTATTGGTTCCAATTGGTTTCAATTGGTCTCAATAGGTTTTAACAGGTTTTAATGGGACTTTAATAGGACTGAACAGATGGTTTCAATTGTTCCAGATTGTCCCTATTGGACCAATTGGACCCATTGGCCCCATTGGCCTATGCCCCATTAGACTTTAATGGGACCCCCAATTGGTTTGAATTTGACCAATTGGCCTGAAGTTGGACTTCAATTGGTCCAATTGAAACCAATTGAAAAACTTTTAAGTCTAATGGGGCCGATTGATCCAATTGAAATCTCATTAAAGACTAATAGGGCCAATTGAAACCAATCATCTCATGCATATTCATTATTACTTTGTACGTGTGACAGAAAAATACATTTATCATGATTTGTTAAGCAAATTAAGACAATGCAACATCAGTTTTGTGATTTCTATTTTCCTTTTGCCATTATTAACCAATAGAATATTTTGTCTGATCATGTTACAATTACATTCACGTTTTAGCAATAGATATATTGATTATACCAAGAAACAATATACATATTTATTATATATATGTGTACGAGCCTGTGTCACTTTAAATGTTACTCTTGAATACACTTCAAATGATCTATGTGATGGAGTTAATACAATTGAGAATAGAATACCTAATTGGACAGTTGCCAATATCGATTATGAAGTATCAGTTTATCACTGGTTCTTCTACCTGGATCGATTTACCAATTTTTAATAATAAACTTATTCGATATAAAAGAAGTTGTATATACGATAAGAGGTTGTATGACAAAGGAATTTACAAATTAAAACATATTCTGGAAAACGATGGTAAACTAAAATGTGCCAGGCATTTTATCGATTTAGGTGTTGAAGTAAATGAAATTGAAAAGATCAAGCATTTTTATGCCTGTTTACCAGTTTGTGGGAAAAATAATTTTAGAAAGGGAGAAGAAAAAAATAATTCTGGAACTGATTTCACTTTGGGGAAGAAAACAACTAATATAGCTGATCTAAAATCAAAACAAATTTATGTACAATTAATAAAGAAAGATGATTTTAAACCTTTGGTTTTTGAGAGAATTGGAAGGAACTATAGTTTTTCCTGTAAGGAAATAGAAACCATATTTTTAAGATTAAGACAGTGTACACTTAACAGTCGATTAAGAGAGTTTCAGTTCAAACTTATACATAATATATTATATACAAATCATCACCTCTTCCGTTTTGGTCTTGTCTCGACTAAGTTATGCTCATTTTGCGAAAAAGATGAAGAAACATATAAACATTTATTCTATACTTGTGAATTTGCACAATCAGTGTGGGGAATGTGCACGAGATTTTTAGACTTTGAAATACATAACTGTAGTTTGGAGGAAATTCTGTATGGGAAAGAGGAGAGAAACAAAGGAAAATATCAATTAATGAATCATGTTTTAATTCTTGTTAAATATCTGATTTATAGAAATAGAGAACTTAAAAAACCACCCTCTTTTAATGAAATAAAGAATAGTATAATAGGGGATAAAGTAGAAGAAAGGAAATTGGCAACAATGAGGGGAACTCTCACTATTCATTTTTCTAAATGGGAAAACCTGAGTATTAGACAAACAATAAAATATTGGAACCCAGAGCCAGTCGTCCACCGGTTAAGAGGGGGGGGGGGGGGGGGGGGATAAGGGAGAGGTCGGGTAGGGTAGGGTTAACAAAAAGAGAAAACTTTTCTCTCAGGACAACAGTATAAAAGAAGTATAAGTTGCTACATTGTTAAAACAAAATGTTTGGATTATACAACTGCATATGTTTTCTTTGAAAATATGAATTTTTGTGTCGAATATGATGTATAGGAACTAACTATGTAAGTTTCCTTCGAAGCCGTTTGTCAGACAAAAATTTATACTGATTTATAATGTCATTACATTTGCAGTGAGCGTTATATATGATGATTGTAATTTGTACTATGATTATAATTTGTTTTAAAAGAGAAAAGAATAAAAACTGACCACAAAAAAAAAAAAATAATAATAATAATAATAATAATTAGAAAATTAAAAAAAAAAAAAAAAAAATCCCCCGGATTGAATGTCCCCATTGAATCCCCGTTGAATACCAATTGGCAATTTGGAGTACATGGAAAGTAAAACAATGGGTTCCTATTGGAACCAATTGGCAATTGGTCCCCATTGGAACCAATTGGCAATTAGTTTCAATGGGGATCAATTGCCAATTGGTTCCAATAGGTACCCATTGTTTCACTTTCCATGTACTCCAAATTGCCAATTGGTATTCAATTGGGATTCAATGGGGACATTCAATGGGGATTCAATAATTTTTTTGGATTTACGTCTTGGGTTTGTAGACATTGGGACATTTGTCGGTAACTGGCGGCTGGGTTTGTCGGTAATAGGTGGCCTCTACACCCCCCCCCCCCCCCCCCACTGAAAACGGTCTAGCGGCGCCCCCGCATGTACATTGTAAACCTTGTTCATTACATTGTACATTCACATATTAGTTTGAACTATCATATTCTTAATAAAGATCACATTGTTTAAGCATCTGACACCCAACAGTATAATTGACTGCTCTCGTTTTGTCTATATGATATCCCCTGGAACCCCGGCGTAACAATATTACTCTGGGAAGTGCCTGAAAATGCGCCGAATGTGGTTCTAAAATTGCAAATGCTTCCTATACTCTGGGAGGGGGTCACAACCCCCTCACAACCCTCTCCCAGAGTAGCATGCATTGCAATTTTGAATGGGATAAAAGTGGAAAGAGAGAGAGGAGAGTTAAAATGCTATATAGAGAGGATGGCTAAATAGGAAGAGGAGACAGAGAGATCGAGAGAGAGAGAGAGAGAGAGAGAGATATTATGTGCGACGAATGAAAGAAACTAATGAGGAATTCATGCATCAAGATTCAAGAGGATATAGAAAACAAAACAACCACTGACTTAAACGAACACAAGCTTCTATGTTTGCCCTCAAAAAATCAAAATGAAGTATTAAACAGAGTTAACTTCCAATTCAAAGAACTGATTTAGACTAGAAAGTAAATCATAATACTCCGTAGAGTCCGTACATACCTAACATTCATTTTGAACCGAGTATCATCCAAATTTTCAACTACATAATTTCTTGAGATAAGGCGGTCATTGGACTACTTCTAGCGACCACAACTCAGCGACCATTCGTGTGCACCGAACCGTGACCGCATGATAACAATAGAATTGTTCGCTATGGTGTCTTCAAACCGGTATACAGTAAAGGAAGTTCTAAGAGGTACTCATCAGATGAAAAAAGGACACTGGTACACGCATATCCTGTCGACGGTGGGGTGTGCGGGGCGTGAAGTTAGCGACCGTAATGATGATTTTAATGAGGATATAGCTGATATTACGGTCGCTAACTTCAAACACGTGCACGCCCGCATTACACCGTCAGTATTGTGTAGTGGGTTATATCGTGAAACCTATGAGAAAGTTTTTATTATAATGTCTTCCGTTTAAGTACAGGGACGGATCCAGGAGGGGGGGGGGGGGGGGGGGCACAGGGGGCACGTGCCCCCTGGCCGCCCCAAATTATGTTAAAAAAATTATTCGCCGAAATGTACTGAAAAATAGAGACGTGCCTCCCCCTCCCGGACCATTTTTTAATTTTTTTAAAAATTAAAATAAAATATAAAAAAATATGTATATATATATATACAAATGGCTGACTTAAAAAGGTGACCTTACCCCCCCCCCCCAACGGAGCAAAATGTCAAATTTACAAATGTCATAACTAAAAAAGTGTTCTCTTACCCCCCCCCCCCCCTCCCCCCCCCCCTCCCCCCCCCCCCCCCCCGCTTATTCAGCGGCTGGCTGAGTCGTTGCGATTTTTTTTTTTGGGGGGGGACCTTAAAAAAAAGTGTAAGTATTTCTTAGTTTGTAATGCTTTAATACATGTCTTTCAGCGTCATCATTCCATTCATACCTTTTTCACCCCATAATAATTCATGGTTTGCAATGTTGTGTTGATCGAGATGTTTACGCTAGTAGGATTTTGAAACTAGGGCAGAAGACTAGTGAGAATTTGGGAATGATTTGATTTTATGCATTTATATCACATTTATCCCAACAAACAAAAGACATATTTTTTGTATTCATTAATAATATAAAAAATCTAAAAAACGGATAATTTTTTTTTAAATGCCGACCGTAGATTTTGAGATTTTTGGGTCGGTCGCAAAGGGCAACAACAAGTTTTTATTTTAGGCCTTATAATAGACATCCCATCTTCTTTCACGTTTTCTTATTTTCCTTTGCATTCCTTTCCAGTCTGTTTTGCCCCTCCTCTCTAGGCTATATCTCTTAAATTCTATTATTCTACACATTACAAGAGAGAGAGAGAGAGAGAGGGAGAGAGAGAGAGGGAGAAAGAGAGATAGACTGAGAGAGAGAGAAAGAGAGAGAGAGAGAGAGGAGGTGTGGTCATTTACATTCTATATCCTCTCCTTTATCATTTTTTTAAATATCTCTCTATCTCTCTCCTTCCCCCTCTCCCCACTAACATCTCACCTCACATCCGACTTTATATCCCATATACTCTCTCTATGTTTTGTGAGCTTAAATTTGATTTAATATTGATAATTATGATTTAAAGAGGAAGTCCAGACGATTTCTATCTTTGTCTATACATCAATATTATAAAATATATCACCCGTGTTGCATAAGTATTGTAATGGAATTGTGATGCCTCACATTTTTATGATGAGGGAGTGATGTCTTCAACTTTGTTCCGAAATTGTTATCATCTACATTTTTAGGCCAAAAAAATGAAAAAGTTCAATAAATTTAGAAATTCCCTCAAAATGAAAGGGCTTGAAAATGTCTTTTTGTGGGAAAATAAAGACCGTTATCTTCAGACCTTTTTTTAAAAACAAGAAGTAGGTTATTGATGTAGATAAACGTTAGTTGTCGAATCGACTTATAGTGATTACAATCACTAGAGTCATGTTAGTAAATATTATGATTTTCAGACCTTTAACAAAAAAACAAGAAGGAGGTTATTGATGTAGACAAATGCTCATGTACCCTTTTACAGCTCAAGCAAATTTAATATGAGATGCCTCACTGTCAAGGCGCCTAAATCTTTGGCTGACATTTTTTATTCTTAGCTGATAAAATATTCTAAAAGAGGGGGATTTCGTGCTTTCTGGTGGTATAGGTCACTTGCCGGAGGAAGATGTCTGGACCTTACTGTTTAACTCTAATACCGGCTCTGTCATCTGAAAATGTTCGAACATTCCGCACAATAGATTCATATCCCGTTCAAGCAATTCATAATGAGTGTAGAGAAAAATATGTATTAAATGTTTTCCTGTAAAATGCAAAATATTAGCATTTTGCATAATTTAAGGAAAAATATTTCTACCAACTTGTTCCTTACGTGAATATCTACAATCATTCAAATGTACGGTGTTCATCGGACATTCGACGGCCGAGACCATAGCCAGGGAGGTGCTCAAAATAGTACAGTATACGGGTTAAGCAATGATTGACATATTCTCTTTAGATTGACGTGTACTTCAACCAACTGCTTGTCACATCAGCGTCAATTTCAACTTTATCCCATTCACAATGGTCCGAGTCGCGGGCAACGTGAAAGGCTATGATGGCCTATTATAACACCTCGTGACTTCGAATAGAACCGCAGTGACAAAGGAACGTGCTTTTATTGTTCCATTGACTGGTTTCTTTCCGGAGAAGTGGGGGCGGGGGAGGCGTAATCATTAAGCGTTTAATAAATAATTTGAATAAGATAAGGGCTGCGTTACATGAAATTGGAGGGAAATGTTTTTTCAAAGTATATACATGTAGAGGTAAACTGAATTTACAAAATTTAAATGAATAATTAATACTTAAATGTGTGTTGTTTTAACATATTTCAAAATATCACCTTTTCTATGAATACATATATTGTTAAAGGGGAAGATGATTTCTGGAAAGGGTCAAGAACTTCAGAAAGTTTTATGATTAGATGTGACAGAAGACAATAAGATGTTAAAAATACAATATTTAAGAAATCCATTTAAAGCGGTACAATGATGCCAAATCAATGTTTTTACCAGAAAATGTGTTTCATTTAAGGCCCATATCCTTCTTAATATATTAGTTGTTAATTTTAAATAGAAAACACAGGAGTAAATCAATTTTCGCTCACTAAAATGTTACATTCATTCACATCCTTCGTTGTAGGCCTACGTTTTTTTTTTCTCATTTGAAACATCACGCAGTTGGGTGCTTGTTACCAAAATAATATGTATACTATATTATAATGGAAATCCTCTCTAATTGGGAGCGATTCAACAAAATGAGTAGAATCGAAATAGAAAACCTTGAGTGGGTATTACCACTTTTTCGATAGTGCTATATTATTCAACTGTAATACACTTACTTCTCATACAATATATACTGGTAATGTGCTATTTAATTAATGTGATGTTTGATATGATATCACGATCAATTACAATTGCCACATGCAATGATAGGCGCGTATATACTTAATATTGACATACACTTAAATCCTTAACAGACTGCTTTTATATCAGAATCAGTTACAACTTCATCCCATTCATAGCGGTCTGATTCACGCATAAAGTGAAAGACTGTGATAGCTTATTATTCTCCGTTGCGACATCAAACGGAACCGCGGAGACAAAGAAACGGGTTTCTATTCTACCATTGTCAAGTTTAACATAATTAGAAGGCTTTTAAGTTTGAACAGTTCAAAAGTTAACCGATTTCTACGCAATGGAGAACACCGTCCGACAAGCCTTGTTCGCCACCTGTGGGTATAAATAAACCCAGATCTTAAGTGCTCCTTCCCATTTGACCACTGCGTCTCAGGTGTATACCAACTGCTCTCAGATTGATTTACTGCTCTCGACACATTTCGACACTAGATTATTCAACGCATGTTTCATCATCTGTACTCTATATTGTACTTTGTTTTATCAGTTCTAACACTCTCGCGAGAAGGAAGTTTTGTTTTGTTTTCTCTTTCTTAAAGTACAGGTATCTCAAGACGATGGCAACCAGCTGGAGGATGAGCTCAACCGGACGATGCGGCAGCGCTTCAGCATTTGGAGAATTAGACGCCAGACGAGGAACTGGACGACGCAGCAAGGCCGAGACGTGGAAAAGAGGAATCAGCGGGAAGCAAAACATGCAGGGCCGTGATCAAAGGACCCAATTCCGGCCGACCAGTAAGTCTCTAAATTTATTTAATTGAACATAAAATATAAGAAGGAACTTTAAAACATTGATTAGATAGTTCTGTGTTTCAGATACTGCCATTTAAGGCCTGCATATTTTCCTTACTTCGCCCTTATTTTAAAGTCGTTAGACACATACATTTTTTAATTTTTTTTCCTTCATTTCTTCAGGTCGCCTACATATTCGGAGATAGTCAACTTAGGCCCATCGTACAGGGGCAGGTGAAGGTAGGGGAGGGTCCTATTCAGCTGGTCATCAACAGCACGCCGGGCGGAACCTGTCGGCACATCGAGCAGGAGATGCGGGACTTCACCTGGCATCATAGACCCGACATCATCGTCGTAGCAGCAGGAACGAACAACATCGATTGGATGGCAACAGCACTCGACGACGCATGCCGCCAGTTCCGCTCTCTTCTGCAAACTGCCGTCATCATGAACCCAACGGTATGTTAAAGTATTTAAATCCTACAAATTTTAATCAAATTGATTAATTTAATTTTGTAACTTCCAATCCATTCCCATAAAAAACTGCCCCTTTAAAAGTTATGACCAATTTATTTGTGTTCTGTTAACAAAATTCCGAGTAGGTAAATGTCTTAAATTTCTCTAAAGCCGCGATTTGGAGGAAGCAAATTTGATAATGGAATATTTACCCGAAGATATTTCCTAATGATACATCGAAATTGTGTGATGCTTTCTAATACTTTAAAAAAGAGTAATAAGTCAAAGGTAATGTTCACATACCCAGAGTTAGTGATTTTACAAAGTGTTTGTAGAGTGGTCCGATGTGGTGTCAGTTTGTTTGCCGCACTATAATCACAATTACCTGAAAATATCAAGAATTAGAAATACAAATTCAAATCCCACAATGTCTTTTTAGTGCCTTGACATTGTATTGTTTTTGACGTTTATGATAATTAATGCACTATTTTCCAGTTGTTAATTATATCCTGTCTGGCTATTAAATTTGAAAAACTATATACTAACCAAATTATTACCCCTGCGATTGCTGCTGAAATGTATGATTTAATTCTGTTGTTTATGTTCTGAAACATTTATATACGACGGTGTTCGACGTTTCCGTTTCGCAGGCCCCCCCCCCCCTATATTAAACGACTCAACTTGGTTCTCGCCTTTCTTAATACAAATTTAACTGATCAAAACACTTATTTTTCGTAATTTTAATTTTGGAATTATATATTTAATAATAGCCCCCTTTTCTTTTTTTGTTTGTTGTTGTTCATAATGTCTCGTAAAATGTATCTTCTTATGTTATAATTATCTAGGTTGACCTTTACTTTATCTTGCTATCTAGGAGTGTACGTTTCGTTGATTTTGTTAAATTGTGTTGCAACTATTTTGTCAACAACATGTTGGTTATACAATCCAAAATTGTCAGATCATATAGAAAACAAAGAATACTTACTTTTATATTCTTAAAACATATTTTCTTAAAAATAAATCATTGTTTATCATAATCTTAACTACAAATATAATACATTTATTTGAATTTGAATTAGAAAAATACAGCTCCAGAAATTTAAATTGACACTACTTTTCCATGTATATTCTATAATCAGGTAATCGCCACGAACATCGCTCCCCGACTGGACTCGAAGGGACATCTCGTCGATAGGTTCAACCGAGCGTTCGCCGCGATCTGCAGAGAGGAAGGAGTCCGGTGGATGAACCTCGCACACTGCTACCCTGTCGACGAAAAGCGGTTATGGGCTCGTGACGGTCTCCATCTGAGCAAATGTACCGGTCTACCCAGGCTCTTCACAGTGCTCTACCGGAGGATGACGAACATCATGTGGCCCGACCCATCACCACCCATCATCGTTCGCCAACGATCAACAGCTGCACCACAACAGATGACCTTGCCGACACAAGCCCCTCTCCGAGTGATGCCGACACCAGCCCCTTCCCGAGCGATGCCGACTCAAGCCCCTCTCCGTGTGATGCCGACACAAGCTCCTCCACTAGTGACGCCGACACAAGCCCCTCTACGAGTGATGCCGACACAAGCTCCTCCCCGATGGATGCCGACACAAGCCGCTACCCGAGTGATGCCGACACAAGCTCCTCCCAGAGTGACGCCAACACAAGCCCCTCTACGAGTGATGCCGACACAAGCTCCTCCCCGATGGATGCCGACACAAGCCGATCCCAGAGTGATGCCGACACAAGCCGCTCCCAGAGTGATGCCGACACAAGCCGCTACCCGAGTGATGCCGACACAAGCCGCTCCCAGAGTGACGCCGACACAAGCTCCTCCCCGAGTGACGCCGACACAAGCCCCTCTACGAGTGATGCCGACACAAGCTCCTCCCCGATGGATGCCGACACAAGCCGATCCCAGAGTGATGACGACACAAGCTCCTCCCCGATGGATGCCGACACAAGCCGATCCCAGAGTGATGGCGACACAAGCTCCTCCCCGTTGGATGCCGACACAAGCCGATCCCAGAGTGACGCCGACACAAGCCCCTCTACAAGTGATGCCTACACAAGCTCTTCCCCGATGGATGCCGACACAAGCCGATCCCAGAGTGATGCCGACACAAGCTCCTTCCCGATGGAAGCCGACACAAGCTCCTCCCAGAGTGACCCCGACACAAGCCCCTCTACAAGTGATGCCTACACAAGCTCCTCCCCGATGGATGCCGACACAAGCCGATCCCAGAGTGATGCCGACACAAGCTCCTTCCCGATGGATGCCGACACAAGCCGATCCCAGAGTGATGCCGACACAAGCTCCTCCCCGATGGATGCCGACACAAGCCGATCCCAGAGTGAAGCCGACACAAGCCGATCCCAGAGTGATGCCGACACAAGCTCCTCCCCGATGGATGCCGACACAAGCCGATCCCAGAGTGATGCCGACACAAGCTCCTCCCCGATGGATGCCGACACAAGCCGATCCCAGAGTGATGCCGACACAAGCTCCTCCCCGATGGATGCCGACACAAGCCGCTCCCAGAGTGACGCCGACACAAGCCTCTCTACAAGTGATGCCTACACAAGCTCCTCCCCGATGGATGCCGACACAAGCCGATCCCAGAGTGATGCTGACACAAGCGATATCGACCAACTTTCCTATCAGAGGGATTAAGACGAACCACCCTATGCACCGGGAGATAACGAAGACCCCCGGCCCCCCCCCCCACTCAGTGTTATTTAGGGTACGCGTATGCTTGTACCCTCTTTTTGAAAAGACCCCCTATCTGAGCACTGCCAACATTTCCGAACCCCCCTTTCGCGGGCTTTTCGCGGGCTTTTCACGGGCTTTTCCTGCCTTGAAGACCCCCCTAAATCCGGAACGCTGCTCAATGTACCCCCCTATCTCAGGACATGCAGACACCCCCCCCCCCCCCCCCCCTCTCATCTCAGATAAGCTGTCATTACTGGTTGGCACTTCTTCAAGTTCAAGTTCTTCTTCTTGATCATTTTGAAGCACAATTTTGTTTAGGGCTTCAATATTACACCATATCACAGACACTGATAACATGAAGGGCCTTGCATCTCAGATTTAACATTGTTAAACGATCCCTTTAATACACAGCCAGGAATACTAATGCAGCGGTGTGTGAATTAGGGTAGCCTACACTACAGTACAAAACTACATACTAGGTCTAGATTCAAGTCCCACATATTCATTTTCATGGGTGTAGGAAAATGAGTTTGAAAGTGTTATTATTACGATCAAACTATAGGGCAAACTACTCACCTGAATGTGCCACCCTGTGAGCCACAGGTAGACAGCCACAATATCCACAACGAGGAGACTGTGGGTCCTGCTCAAAGACGTCCCAATCATGACAATTTTGGCAGGGCCCACGCCTCATAGCCCATCTTGATGCCCGGCGCCCCGGCTTGATGCCGAGCCTAGCCCGATATGCATGATGAGCGCGCCGTACAGACTATACGTTCTGTTGTTATCTCTCTCTCTCTCTCTCTCACACAGATTTTGAGAAGTCCGTACTGCCCCTGTACTGGGACGAGAGTGCATGGGACTCAATGTTTTTACTTTTCATAATGAAATAATCCTGAATGAGCTTTCAAAACTAGCAGGAATTTCTGAAATCTGATCGCGGGATTTCATCAATTTTTCTATGTTCAACTTCAAGATTTTTTATAACCCCCTTTTTTAATTACAAAGAGATGAGAGAAAAACACCCCTTTTTTAAAGAAATCTCCGGGTGAAAGTCAAATACACCCCCTTTTTTTTACATTTCTCGGGCCGGACTTTGTCGCACGAAAAGTACCCCTTTACCGGACATTTTGGCAACACGCATGCGGTCATTTCCAAACCTGAGTGGGGGGGCCGGGCGAAGACCCAATCTCCTCTCCGAGCGACGACACAGTCTCAAGTCGTACGCCGAGTGACGACGAAAAAGACGACTATCAAAGCTCCCGTCAGACTGACGCCGATGACCAAAGCTGCGCATCGAGCTTCAAAGACGGCAAATGCTATACGTGTTCTCGATGATGTGATGTAAGTTCGTATGAAGTTTCTAAAAAAAATATTCAAAAAAAATATTCAAAAATCGTCATTTTAACAAATGTACAACCTTTTCTACTCTGTACAGTAACTGTTATATAGCATTATCTTGGTGCTCAAACATAAATTGCAAGGTCAAATTGAGTTTGGAATCGTCAGGATACTATCATTTATCGATATGCAGAAAGGCATAAAGAAAATGGGGATAAAGATGAAAATTAAAAGGGTGCGTGACGATTAATAGGATGACGTGTAATATACAAATTGTTTGTGTTGTGATTCCTTGATATATACTATTTGTTAACGATAAAAGTACCCCTATTGTTAAGTAAAACATAAAGCCCTCTCTTTATTTAATATATTGGCATCATTTTCATTATAGTAAGATATTGGTGAAACTGGTCTCTCCTTACTCATCTCCTTTCTCGTCTTTTCCCATTTATGATATCTTTCTCTCTGTCCCATCGTATCTCATGTATAATTTCGCAAACCCAACATCTTCCTTTCTGCATCATCCAGTCTATCTCATTGATCCCGGATTAAGCTATCCTCGTTTTATTAAAATCGCATGTTCGGTCTGAGTTACAATTTCTATTGACTAATCACAATCAAGCATGCTCATCAATATTTGTATCTTTTTAATTATGTATGCACCCTTACATGAATATATGTTTTTGCATGCCATATATTTATTGTTATTGCCCCTTCTCTTGTCAGTACAATATATTGTACAACATTTTCCTTTTGATTGTATCGTTGTATAACAGACGAAAAATTAATTATCGTTTTCATTATTTTGACAGTGGCGGAGTGGACGTCATCATTGGACCGTCAGCATGTGGCCATTCGTCGTGCGCGACTGCTTCTGTTGTCAACAATAGTAAAGCCGGGTGGTATTCGAGCGACGTACTGCTAAGACCAAACATGCCCAGGGGTAGCAGAGAACAAGGGGTTGTTCGAAGAAGGGCTCCAAAGAAGTCGCCTAGTTGCTGTGATCGAAGAGGACACGAGACTCACGGAGATATTAACCGTATCCTTAGAGTAGGTTTCTTTTTCTGCTTCTTTAACGGTAAAGCATACTCATATTATAAATTGTAATGATTTACTGCTCAATACAATCTGCAACAACACGCAAATATACGGTACATCATGGGCGAGAAGGGGTGTAGTTCTACTATGGGTGTCATCAGCTCACATAAATATTTACAATCTTCCGATGACGTCAACAATATCTTTAGTAATTTCCAGTGATCATCATATTATGTCTGTGTTTCCGTTTGTTAGTTATGTTTGAAAATAATTGGTGTATATTAACTGACAATTAACTTTTCAACGCGTTTAAGGAGATCGAGCTGGAGCCCGTAGTCGACGTCTACCTTTCACATCAGAGACGACACTGTGATATTAACTCACCCAGAAAGAGGCCACGCAGACAGATCACGGATCGAGATAACGCTGGACTTGCTAATATCGAGGATAAGGTGATTCATCACAGCACATTCATTATCTATCATTTTCTTCAATTTCTCTTTATTTCAACATGCACTCAAAGAAATACCCCCTCTGGACCAACTCTATTTTTCAACATAAGCGATACATTTTGTATATTATTTCTATTTTTTTAAAACAATTTTGGAATAACCAAAATTCTCGTTACAAGGGCAATCGGTCAATGCAATGCAGAATAAACTTAAAGAAAAAATGTCACACTTTGGGCAAATATTGTCCAGAAAATGCAAATGGCTATTTGATACGTTTGACAACTAATATAAAGACCAACACAAATGAATGAATAACTTGAATTAAATTGGATGATTAACAACGAATTTGTTCCCACTAGGTACTGTAAAAATGCATATAGTGATATTTGATGATTATTTTATTTTACACACTTTTTTGTATAACTAAACTTTGTATTTATTGTATCATATAACATCTTCCTTTACATTGTTTTTAATAGGTCAAGAAGGCTAAGCAGGAATTCAAGCTACTAGGAGGGTCACCAGATGAAAGGAAACGTTTCAATAGAGGTAAGCGCTCACAGTTAAACTTTGATATGATTGCAAATGCCATGGTTCAGGTGATTGATAGTCCAAATATCCCGCAATTTGACCGTACATTTTACGAAAAAGTTGCAAAAAAACTTGGTTGGCCAACTTCTCGCCACAAAAAATCTGTTGAACTGTTAAGACGTTACTGGAATGGGAACGGTGGAAATCTGAAAAATAAAGTCCAAGATATCATACAGTCAACTTATTCGGACTCAAATAACAAGTTCGAGGGGGTGCAATCAGCAAGCAATGCAGACCAGCATATCGATGATAGTCACATTGTTTCGACATTTGAATTGGGACGAAGACGTAAAAAACCGAAACGTATGTCTGAAAATTGGATAGTGGACGACAATGGGAAAAAAGACCAAGCTCACTATTGTATTTGCAAAAAGAAATACGATAACACTTTACAATATATGCAGTGCGATGGTTGCAAGGCATGGTACCATTACTCATGTATGAATATCCCACAGACAATTGCGTGTGGTCGGGGTGTTTCGTTTTAATGCGGGCAAAATGTATGCAACAACGGACAATATGAATTGAAGGGGGCATCAACATTTTCAATGAGTACACATATTGATGTCAATCTAAACAACACAAACGAAATTGGATCGAATCAATATGACAATACTGAATCAGAGGAGCAAGCTTTAGTTCCAAATTCAAACGTTCTTCTTACGGACACTCATGAAAATTGTGAGTCTACTAATGACTCAATTGCTAACGAAACCAACAACACAAAAGAAATTGGATCGAATCAATGTGACAATACTGAATCAGAGGAGCAAGCTTCAGCTCCAAATTCAAACGTTATTCTTACGGACACTCATGAAAATTGTGAGTCTACTAATAACTCAATTGCTAACGAAACCAACAACACAAAAGAAATTGGATCGAATCAATATGACAATACTGAATCAGAGGAGCAAGCTTCAGCTCCAAATTCAAACGTTATTCTTACGGACACTCATGAAAATTTTGAGTCTACTAATAACTCAATTGCTAACGAAACCAACAACACAAAAGAAATTGGATCGAATCAATATGACAATACTGAATCAGAGGAGCAAGCTTCAGCTCCAAATTCAAACGTTATTCTTACGGACACTCATGAAAATTTTGAGTCTACTAATAACTCAATTGCTAACGAAACCAACAACACAAAAAATCGAATCAATACTGAATCAGAGGAGCAAGCTTCAGCTCCAAATTCAAACGTTATTCGTACGGACACTCATGGAAATTGTGAGTCTACTAATAACTCAATTGCTAACGAAACCAACTTGAATATTTCTGTTGAAAACGTTGGTACGCAAATTAATAGTCCTGTACATATCGAAGTAAACCTTGATATGTCATCTGATAATGAAAACAAGAATAGGAACAGAGATTATTTCGATGATTACGAATATAATTTGCATATCCAAACGCCATCCGAAGAAAACCGTATGACAAACTTACGGTCGACACCAAACCAAACTGAAGGAAAACCAAATACCGTGCATTTTGCAACACCGCCCAGTATTCACTCCTCAGACTCAGAAACCATTCCATCCATCACACCAAATGACACACATTTTACCGACGGGCTAATAGACAATTCCAATAATGATAATGGTAAGAACGGTGATAATGTTTTTACATATCAGCTACCGGAACAGGGCTCATTTATTTTCCCCCAAAACGAATGGCGTGAGCTCAGATTAAAACAAAAAGGGCGACAATTTCCACGAAACGAATGGGAGCATATAATAATGGAAGGCATCAAAACAAGTAATCCCTTCTGTGTTTTTGTCTTTAAACATCACAATGTGACAGTAGCTCGCAACCGGAATCCGAATATCATGTTTCGTACTGAAGCCGGTTGTAAATTCGAGGGATGTGGAGTGCGGGTTAAGGTCGCCATACATAAATCCTTTCAAACTACTGCCTCATACTCTGGTAATGTCAAACATGATAGAACCGAAATGAATAGCAGAAATGTTGCAGGGAAAGTTAGGAGAGATTTGAGGAAGCAATTCAGTTTAGGATCATTGCCTATGAAAATATTCGTTGATAGGTTAGGAGAACTTGACGAGTCTGTTTATGATGCTGGTAATAGGGACGCTTCTAGTTGTAATCTACATGTATTACAAAAGATCTCTAGCGAAAGTAGGACTTGCACTAGGGAAGACAGGGACGAACTTGAGAGTCTTATGAAACTAAAATCTCGATTCATTAAAGAGTATTCTGGGATTGTTCCTGGATTAATTCAGAAAATTTCTGCCAAACCTTTTTATGTCATCTGCTTTACTGAGGGGGGCATTAGAACGTTTCACAAGCGGTCGGGGGAGGAGGTTTTATTTTGGGATGCAACGGGTAGCTGTGTCAGATCCACATTAAATAACAAACGCCTACTCTATTATGAGCTGTGTATTGGTCCAAAGGGAGGTAAGGGGCGTACATTGCCCCTAGCATGGATGATAAGTGAGGATCACTCAGAACCCGCTATATTAGATTGGATGAATGTATTTAGAGCCGCAGAAAAAAAGATTTATGGACACTCTAATCTATGTGTACCAAAAATGATTTGTAGTGATAGGGCCTGGGTTTTTCTTATGGGAACAGTAAAAATATTCAACTGTGACAATTTACCTAAATTTATGGAAAGGGCATGGAGAATAGTGAACCGTTTTGGAACAATTCAAGATTTTCAATATCTTACTATTCCACACGCATGTGCGAGCCACTTCATGAAAAATGTAAGGAATCTATGTAAAACAATTAATTGTCGAGGAAAATTTGTCACTTACGCCATAAGTTTGTTACTGAATGCAATATACTGGGAGGAATTTGTTTTCATTTTCAATAGCTTGGTTGTTGTCTTATTATCCAAATACAAAAACAATTTGTTCATGACTCATGCCAAACAACTACATGAAGCAATAGATCATTTGGGTACAAGTAACTATGATTTCAGACAAGGGTCGGCGGACACTAGCCCAACTGAAAATAACAATGAGGCAGAAGAAGAGAGCGTTCAATTTGTTTTAACAGAAGCGGAATATCTTAGTGCTATACCATCATCCTTCAAGGTTTTTTTCAAAGATCAAGTGGAAAGGTTAAGAGGTCTAGTCGCAGACGCAGAATCACAAAACATACACGTTCTCTGTCCTAATCCAGATTCAAATGAGGTATTGCTTGATAAAGTAGTTAAAGACTATCTCCCAACATGCATTCTTTGGTCTAATATATTAGTAGGCGATCTCTCTAGGTACAAATTCAATGACAAGAAGTCATATAGAGAATATAAAGCAGAAATTTCTAATATTCCTAAAACAACCGGACACGCAGAACAGAGAATGGGAGTTATGAAAAATATACAGCTAGGTAAGAAAAAGATAAATCGGGTGGATGAATTTATTTCAATACTAGCACATGACTTGAAAGGAATTGAGCGGAGTTATGTCGACCATTCTACTAGGATTACTGGTAGGAAGCGACAGGGTAAGGATAGGGTAAGCTCTGCTAGAGCAAATTATAAAGATGAATTTCCTTTGCCTAATGTACAAGAATTTGAGCATACATCGGTCCCCCAATCGGCGTCTACCCTTGGTTCTATGCCAAAACATAACCCGGAAAAGTCTGTTAGGAAACGTTCTTCAGTTACTATAAAGGAAGAATGGAATAAAAAATCAAGAAGACAAATGGCTGGTGTTTTCCAGAGAGCGCCAAAAAGGAATCCACTACAGTACGTAAACAAATCCAAGGGGTCGTTTGAGAATGTAAGTGGGATGGGAAATATACATAACAGGTGTTGGTTCAATGCTGTAGTTCAGTCCATTATCAGAATACCGAACTTACAATCGTTCATAGAAAACTTTGATAACATACCTATTAATACTAATGAATATCATAGGGATTTAGCTTATAAAGAGATGTTCAAACTATTGAAACGAATGTCAAGAAGTGATGGGTCGACAATTCCGAACTCTGTCATCAATAATGCATTCAGAGCAGCAACCAATGCTTGTAAATTTCAGGAAGGGAGGCAACAAGACGCACACGAATTCATGGTTAGCTTTATCATTCCATTTTTTCACGCCTGTAATCTAAAAGAATTATGCAATGCTGGTATGCAGGTGCAGAGGACGTGCAAAACATGTAAGAATATCAGTTTTTCAATAGAAAATCAAACCTTTGTCTCCGTCACTATTCCAGATATTACAGATCATAATGAAGTGGTAAACATTCAGGACCTTGCTAATGAGCAGATCAAACATAATGAGGATATACTTTCAAAATGTAATAAATGCTCTCACGAAACGGCTCATCTTACTCGTGAGCTAATTAACTCACCAGAGTTGTTAATCATACAAATTCAGAGAACCAATGGCAATATAACTGAGGGTGGGCACGTGATCAAAGTTAATACTAGAGTTCGTGTTGACGAAAACATATCACTTAGCGTAGGGAAAAGCGTATCCAGCTACAATCTTACTGCAGTTATAAGACACCACGGGGATTTCGCAAACTTGGGGCATTACACAGCAAAAGTCAATTGTCAAAATCGTTATTTCGTTATTGATGACGAGGCCATCGGTTTGAATGACCGGAATAGAAATAGTGAAGAAATTTCGGATAGAGCTGCCTATATAGCTATCTATCATAAAACGTTTGAAATGACTGCAAATTCGTGCACCAATCGGCGTGGGAACATCAATGAATTAATTTCGTCTGTCAAGAGAGGTGAAGGAAACCAAATTAATGAAACAGACCAATTCACTTCCTTGAAATCCCAATTCAAAACTGATTTCTTAAATGCACAGAAATTAGGTAATGCAAACAAACTAATGAAGGTTCTGTGTTCTGAAAGATGCATGGACTGCAGTCATGTGGTGTCTAAATATTTAGAGGTTATCCCAATGTTAGATCTTCCAAATACTTTAGAAAAATATGTAGAGGAGCAACTTCAAGCACATTCTTTTGATAAATTGCAATGCACTTGTTCAAATAATAATAAGGTTAGAAAGTGTAGGCTTGTATCTCCTGCAAAGCTTTTAATAGGGATTGTAGACAAAAATGTTTCTTTAACAATAGAAAAATCAATGCTTATATGCTCAAGGGAGTTTGGGAACCTGGGTACCTACAAGCTGCTCAATGTAGTCATTGTAGGTAGTAATGGGGTAGATACATATCAGCGGGAAGGAGAAACTTACAAACTTGTTAAGGGTGGAAAGAAAACAAGTCACGAGTTTAACTCAACGCAAATCCAGAGCAAAACTAGTGACCAAGATTATTTCCTCATATACATAATTAAATACGCCATGGATTACACTGGAAAACTATCGGTTAAGTCAGGGTTAATAGGAGCACTAGCGGGTCTTGATAAACAATACGGTTTTGGATAACATTCCTGCAATCCATGGTGATGAATTACCTGAAAGTCATACTGTAAACAAGTTTTGTTTGGGAAGAAGAGATCTTTCAATTCTGACCACTAATGATTGGTTTAACGATGTAATCATTACATCATATATCACCTTAGTCAATCAAAACGTTCCGTCGTCTGCTGATCAGGTTTTCGTCATGGATGCTTGCTGGGCCGGTAGTAGAATAACAAAAAGTCGCAATCCACATTGGTATACAGCTGAAGCAAATCAGCTCAACAGGAACAGAAATTGGTTACTTTATAACTTAGTTGTACTTCCCATATCTTATAGTAGCCATTGGATTCTTTTTGTAGTTGAACCCAAAGCTTTAATATTAACTATCATGGATCCCCTTGGAAAAGCGTCCAAAGAAACGTTACTAGCCGCATCAAGAGCAATCCGATTATGTGAATTTCTCCGAGCTCTTACAGATGTAGACTCAATTGATATGCAGACTAATATCAGTAAATGGAAAATAATCATTCCACATGGACTGCCGCAACAAATGGATGGACATAACTGCGGAGCTTTTGTTTGCATGTATGCACGGTCTGTTATAGAAAGAAGATGGTTACAAATAGATTCGACAGAAAAATCTATGAGTAGAATTAGGAATGTAATGCTACACGAAATACTGCTAAAGAGATTAGTTCCATTGTAAAGTTTAACAGCATATGTTAAATACTAAGTCCCTCCATAAATTTAGCAGACTAGCAGTGAAGATCGGATTTGTAACTGTAGTTCTATTTATCTATCTATCTATCTATCTACGATTCAAACGAAATTGTTTTTTTCTTCTAAACAGATTGATAAACTTTACTTCTAAAATGATATCAACATTTATTTGCAGTATTTTTGAAGCCCTGTTTATAATAAGCTCAATCTATTAGCAATAAAATAAATCTCTAGTTTATCGCATTAACCAGACGAAAAGAAGATTGTAACTTGTTTTCCATGCACAAGAAACCTGGAAAACTCTCTTTTAGAATATGTAATCAGCTAAGAATTAAAAATGTCGGCCAAAGATTCAGGCGTCCTGACATTTGGGCATCTTATTTTGGAATGCTATTTTAACGGGATATGACGCTATTGTTCGGAAAAACCGAACATTTTCAGAATACAGAGCCAATATTGAAGTTAAACAGTAAGGTCCAGACATCTTCCCCCGGCAGGTGACCTATACCACCAGAAATATGGAACTTTACTCTTTTAGAATATGTTATCAGCTAAGAATAAAAAATGTCGGCCAAAGATTCAGGCGTCCTGACATTTGGGCATCTTATTTTGGAATGCTATTTTATGACGCTATAGTTCGGAAAAACCGAACATTTTCAGAATACAGAGCCAATATTAAAGTTAAACAGTAAGGTCCAGACATCTTCCCCCGGCAGGTGACCTATACCACCAGAAATCTGGAACTTTACTCTTTTAGAATATGTTATCAGCTAAGAATAAAAAATGTCGGCCAAAGATTCAGGCGTCCTGACATTTGGGCATCTTATTTTGGAATGCTATTTTATGACGCTATTGTTCGGAAAAACCGAACATTTTCAGAATAGAGAGCCAATATTAAAGTTAAACAGTAAGGTCCAGACATCTTCCCCCGGCAGGTGACCTATACCACCAGAAATCTGGAACTTTACTCTTTTGAATATGTTATCAGCTAAGAATAAAAAATGTCGGCCAAAGATTCAGGCGTCCTGACATTTGGGCATCTTATTTTGGAATGCTATTTTATGACGCTATTGTTCGGAAAAACCGAACATTTTCAGAATACAGAGCCAATATTAAAGTTAAACAGTAAGGTCCAGACATCTTCCCCCGGCAGGTGACCTATACCACCAGAAAGCTGGAAATTCCCTCTTTTAGAATAAGTAATCAGCTAAGAATAAAAAATGTCGGCCAAAGATTCAGGCGTCCTGACATTTGGGCATCTTATTTTGGAATGCTATTTTATGACGATATTGTTCGGAAAAACCGAACATTTTCAGAATACAGAGCCAATATTAAAGTTAAACAGTAAGGTCCAGACATCTTCCCCCGGCAGGTGACCTATACCACCAGAAAGCTGGAAATTTACTCTTTTAGAATAAGTAATCAGCTAAGAATAAAAAATGTCGGCCAAAGATTCAGGCGTCCTGACATTTGGGCATCTTATTTTGGAATGCTATTTTAACGGGATATGACGCTATTGTTCGGAAAAACCGAACATTTTCAGAATACAGAGCCAATATTAAAGTTAAACAGTAAGGTCCAGACATCTTCCCCCGGCAGGTGACCTATACCACCAGAAAGCTGGAAATTCCCTCTTTTAGAATATGTTATCAGCTAAGAATAAAAAATGTCGGCCAAAGATTCAGGCGTCCTGACATTTGGGCATCTTATTTTGGAATGCTATTTTATGACGCTATAGTTCGGAAAAACCGAACATTTTCAGAATACAGAGCCAATATTAAAGTTAAACAGTAAGGTCCAGACATCTTCCCCCGGCAGGTGACCTATACCACCAGAAATCTGGAACTTTACTCTTTTAGAATATGTTATCAGCTAAGAATAAAAAATGTCGGCCAAAGATTCAGGCGTCCTGACATTTGGGCATCTTATTTTGGAATGCTATTTTATGACGCTATTGTTCGGAAAAACCGAACATTTTCAGAATAGAGAGCCAATATTAAAGTTAAACAGTAAGGTCCAGACATCTTCCCCCGGCAGGTGACCTATACCACCAGAAATCTGGAACTTTACTCTTTTAGAATATCTTATCAGCTAAGAATAAAAAATGTCGGCCAAAGATTCAGGCGTCCTGACATTTGGGCATCTTATTTTGGAATGCTATTTTATGACGCTATTGTTCGGAAAAACCGAACATTTTCAGAATACAGAGCCAATATTAAAGTTAAACAGTAAGGTCCAGACATCTTCCCCCGGCAGGTGACCTATACCACCAGAAAGCTGGAAATTCCCTCTTTTAGAATAAGTAATCAGCTAAGAATAAAAAATGTCGGCCAAAGATTCAGGCGTCCTGACATTTGGGCATCTTATTTTGGAATGCTATTTTATGACGATATTGTTCGGAAAAACCGAACATTTTCAGAATACAGAGCCAATATTAAAGTTAAACAGTAAGGTCCAGACATCTTCCCCCGGCAGGTGACCTATACCACCAGAAAGCTGGAAATTTACTCTTTTAGAATAAGTAATCAGCTAAGAATAAAAAATGTCGGCCAAAGATTCAGGCGTCCTGACATTTGGGCATCTTATTTTGGAATGCTATTTTAACGGGATATGACGCTATTGTTCGGAAAAACCGAACATTTTCAGAATACAGAGCCAATATTAAAGTTAAACAGTAAGGTCCAGACATCTTCCCCCGGCAGGTGGCCTATACCACCAGAAAGCTGGAAATTTACTCGTTTAGAATATGTAATCAGCTAAGAATAAAAAATGTCGGCCAAAGATTCAGGCGTCCTGACATTTAGGCATCTTATTTTGAAATGCTATTTTAACGGGATATGACGCTATTGTTCGGAAAAACCGAACATTTTCAGAATACAGAGCCAATATTAAAGTTATACAGTAAGGTCCAGACATCTTCCCCCGGCAGGTGACCTATACCACCAGAAATCTGGAACTTTACTCTTTTAGAATATGTTATCAGCTAAGAATAAAAAATGTCGGCCAAAGATTCAGGCGTCCTGACATTTGGGCATCTTATTTTGGAATGCTATTTTATGACGCTATTGTTCGGAAAAACGAACATTTTCAGAATACAGAGCCAATATTGAAGTTAAACAGTAAGGTCCAGACATCTTCCCCCGGCAGGTGACCTATACCACCAGAAATCTGGAACTTTACTCTTTTAGAATATGTTATCAGCTAAGAATAAAAAATGTCGGCCAAAGATTCAGGCGTCCTGACATTTGGGCATCTTATTTTGGAATGCTATTTTATGACGCTATTGTTCGGAAAAACCGAACATTTTCAGAATACAGAGCCAATATTGAAGTTAAACAGTAAGGTCCAGACATCTTCCCCCGGCAGGTGACCTATACCACCAGAAAGCTGGAAATTTACTCTTTTAGAATATGTAATCAGCTAAGAATAAAAAATGTCGGCCAAAGATTCAGGCGTCCTGACATTTGGGCATCTTATTTTGGAATGCTATTTTATGACGCTATTGTTCGGAAAAACCGAACATTTTCAGAATACAGAGCCAATATTAAAGTTAAACAGTAAGGTCCAGACATCTTCCCCCGGCAGGTGACCTATACCACCAGAAAGCTGGAAATTCCCTCTTTTAGAATATGTTATCAGCTAAGAATAAAAAATGTCGGCCAAAGATTCAGGCGTCCTGACATTTGGGCATCTTATTTTGGAATGCTATTTTATGACGCTATAGTTCGGAAAAACCGAACATTTTCAGAATACAGAGCCAATATTAAAGTTAAACAGTAAGGTCCAGACATCTTCCCCCGGCAGGTGACCTATACCACCAGAAAGCTGGAAATTTCCTCTTTTAGAATATGTTATCAGCTAAGAATAAAAAATGTCGGCCAAAGATTCAGGCGTCCTGACATTTGGGCATCTTATTTTGGAATGCTATTTTATGACGCTATTGTTCGGAAAAACCGAACATTTTCAGAATACAGAGCCAATATTAAAGTTAAACAGTAAGGTCCAGACATCTTCCCCCGGCAGGTGACCTATACCACCAGAAAGCTGGAAATTCCCTCTTTTAGAATATGTTATCAGCTAAGAATAAAAAATGTCGGTCAAAAATAAAGGCACCTTGATAGTTAGGCACCTCATTTTGGATAGCGTACTCGGGATTTGAAGCTGTTGGGCGAAATGACCGAACATTTTCAGAATACAGAGCCAACTCTAGAGTTAAACAGTAAGGTCCAGACATCTTCCCCCGGCAGGTGACCATACCACCAGAAAGCTGGAAATCCCCTCTTTCAGAATATGTAATCAGCTAAGAATAACAAATTTCGGCCAAAGATAAATGCGCCTTGAGAGTTAAGCACCTCATTTTGAAAGGGATATCATGCCATTGTCCGGATTTACCGATATTTTCTGACCACAGAGCCGATATTAAAGTTAAACAATAAGTGAAGACATGTTCCTCCGACAAGTGAAATGTATCACCAAAAAGCCAGAAGTTATTACTCATTACTCATGTCCGGATTTACCGATATTTTCTGACCACAGAGCCGATATTAAAGTTAAACAATAAGTGAAGACATATGTTCCTCCGACAAGTGAAATGTATCACCAAAAAGCCAAAATTTATTACTCATTACTCATTACATTTTCTAACGAGAAGCATCTAAAGAAAATGAGCGGAAAAAAATTATCTTTTCTTTTTTCTTTTTACCCTTTTGAAGACACCGTAATTGGTCGCTGAACTTGTGGTCGCCAGATTCAAGGAGCGGGCTGCGACTTTGCGTTTTACACCCTGGCCTGGACCTTTTCCCAATAAATTTCAAGGAACCGACTGGGAAAAGTCTATCCATGACAAGATATTGCGCGCGCACGTAGCTCTTCTGCAATGCTCAACGTACGTCCTATATGTCCAGTGTCGCGGTACGCGGTACATGTACTTTTGTATCGAGACGTACGAGTGAGAGAAAAACAACGAATAACAACAGAAGGAAATAGAGAAAAACAATAAATAATTAAAGAACAGAGAGGAAACAAAGAATGTCATAAGCAGAGAGAGAAAACAAAAACTAACTTGAAAGAAAGAGAGAAATTAGAGAAGGAATTAATCAAAGTAAGGAAAGAGAGAAACCAAATAATATTATGGGTTTGTGGTTTAATTCCGCCTTCTTCAGGGTTTCAATTTTTGACGTGTAGCCTACTTTCAAACCATTTGCTGATTCGGACCCCCCCCCCCTAACACACGTGTACACATATCGACACATACACAGACTACACTTGACATAATGTGTAATGGTAATGTAATACATAAACTGTGATTTAAATATTGCACTCGTACCATTTTCTATTATTGTGGGATCACGTCTTTCATTTTTTAAATTCATGTCATTTGTTTCTAAGACCTAATTTCTCTAATTCTCTTGACCCCTCTCCCTTCATATTTGTTTTCTAAGACCTCCTCCCCCCCCCCTCATCTCTCTTCATATTTGTTTTCTAAGACCCATTTCTCCCCTGCCCCCCCCCCCCATCTCAATTCATATTTGTTTTCTAAGACCTCTCTCTCTCGACCCACTCTCTCTCTCGTATAGTTTCTCAGACCCCTCTTTCTTTCTCTCTCATTAACCCCCTCTTCATATTTGTTTCTAAGGCCTCTCTCTCTCTCTCTTCATATTTGTTTCTAAGACCCCCCCCCCCCCTCTCTTTCTCATTTCTTGATATTTGTTTCTAAGACCTCTCTCTCTCTAGCTCTCAATTCATGATATTTGTTTCTAAGACCCCCTCTCTTTCTCACTTCTTGAATTCATATTTGTTTCTAAGACCTCTGTCTCTCTATCCCTTTCTCTCTTTCTCATTTTAAATTCATGATATTTGTTTATAAGACCTCTCTTCATACCCGCAAAGGCGTCTGCATTGCCACTCCGTCATCATCCTCGATGAATTCCATCCATCGTGCAGCAAGCTTCTTAACTTGTTGTTCTGAACTTGAAATCCTATATCTTCTCCCTTAATCTTCAGTATTGCAGCTGCGTACGGTGTGTATAAATGCTGCATCGACGTACGTCTGTGCATGTACGATTCGATTTGGAACTGGCGCGCCCGATCGAGGAGCGTAGACTAGACTCATTCAAGCAGTTTCATTGCTATTTACCGGGAAAATGTCCAGGCCAGGGTGTAAAACGCAAAGTCGCGAGCGGGCTAGCTTGTCGTGGCTAGAGAGGAAACAATAACAAAGCAAAAGTGAAGCCGTTGTTCCTTTTCTAAAGTCTGAGGTAACTTAAATTGATATACATGATGATGTCGGTCCTTTTCAAAGCTTGATGATTTGTTTGGTTAAGATAAATGTTCATTTTTTGCTTGTTAAACAGCCATGGTTCGATGTTATTAGTCATTTTTTGCTATACAGTCCCACGTGTTAAATGTTGTGTAACGTAGTTTATTCATTTTTTTTCTCATGGAATCTAGGTTTTTATGCTCTTCTCTCATAAAGATAATTGTACATGATTTATAAAATGTTATACAAAATTATAAATATCGGTTGTCTTCACAAAGGCCTAAATAAATTTGCAAGTGAACGTGAACATGATTGATGGAAAAGAAAGATCGATGCGTTTACGCGTTTGGTTTATTTTTGTTTTTATTCATTTTCAAATTTGTTTTTTCTGTCTTAAGTTAAGTCCTAGCATAGTAGCATTTATTTATAATATTCTGTTTGTCAGGTTTTATTCAATGTACTTGTAATATATTTCTGAAACTTACTCAATAGAGGTCTAGACTGGAGTCTACTGTCTAGACTACTTATTATTCCTTTTCTTTATAAAATTATAGACAATCACATATTTATAATGTCAATTATTGATATTATAGTCTAGGCCTAGTTTTGCTTTGTTTTCTGCTTCCTCTTCATCATGTTTCATTTATTTATCTGTCTCATTCTTCCCCTTTTATACGTTATTTTACTTCATGCCTTCAGTCCCTTTTCTCTTAATTCAATTATTCTGATGGTTATAATTTTTTTTAAAGAAGTTAGTGCTATACTTTTTGTTCTTATTTTGCTTTAGTGTGACTATATGAATGCAGCCAGCAGCGCACAATAATTATGAAGTAAAGTGACTTCCCAGCATTGGAGCATAAAAATCAATATTTATATGTGCATAATATTGGTATATTAGATCAGCTCTTTATTAGAATGTGTGTGGTTTTTCAAATGGATACATGTACATACAAATTATAAATTTGTACTAATTAATGCATTATATTTCATCCATATTTGCTAATCATTTCTCTTTCTTTTTTCAATCAAGGTGGTGCAGGTGAATTAGAAGGTTGAGTGATCCATCTTTTGATGAAGCAGTGTGTGTTTGAAGTATCAACTCAAGCTGGATAAGTTTTAACAGGCTGCAAGATTGATTCTTAGTAAAATATCACTGACTCTATCCATTGGTCTGTCTTGAATTCTGCATGATCTTTGGATGTGTACCCACACCTAAAACCACATCAGGAGAGTGGCATAAACAAACCAACTTGGTGCATCATGGGAGAGACATAGTTGAGGCTGATACAATCCTGTAAGATCATTCAATTGATGAAAAAGGACCCTAGCTTGTTTGATGCAGTCAAATAGATGGCCATAGACGTCTAGACTTCTGAAGCCAAAATCCATCCTGTACAGTACAGACAAGAGGCTGCTGAAGCATCCCTTGAAATTCTTCAGACTAACAGGAGCTGTAGGTCGCAGCTGATTCAAAGCGGGTGGCACAGTCACAAATCAACAGGACAAGCTAGTTGTAAAGTGTTGATTGACCAAGTCGCTTCAGGATATCTACTCCTAGTTTGCAAGCGCAGTCATCTTGATCTGAACTGTGAGACTACGGAATGCACATATCTGCACTGCCTAGAGTAGCTCCTCCTGCCAGACAGCGTGCCTGAAGTTTGGTTATTGTAGACATCACTCAAGTCACAATATTGTTCAACTAAAAATTGCCAAATTAGAATCTGTGATTGCAGATCAATCTACCCCAACCAAATGTGCCTACTCTACAAACAAAGTTAAATATATTGATCAATTCATTGGCTGGATCTTGGATTTGTGACACTGTGCTCTTGAAACTGAGAGTAAAGTGATTGTTGTTCAGGATGATTGAGCAAGATTATGGAGAAGTTGTTTGTTTCCTGACAACAAGACAGTATCCTGAACGTATCGCTGGCAAGGAACCTGCTCTTAAACTAGCACAGAATGCATTCAGGAAAAGAACCAAGAAATATGAATTGTGTGGTAGGTCAGTCGAGAAAAAAAAAACTGTTTCCAATCTGTATTGGCCATTGATTATCTATCATTATTTATTGTTGCCAATTTGCATTTTTTTTTTAAAACAGTAATATAAAAAGAATGGGTAACTAACCTTTATAATAATTATTCTTGAAATTTTCCTTTAGAAATATGTCTAAATTCCACATTGGTAAGCATTCAAATTATGATAAGTCTGGCTAAAGTAAACATACTTGCCCTCCTCCCTCTCCCCCTAAAATTTAAAGATAGAATCATGCCCATTTTAATCACAGCAAAGTCTTGACAATTTTGCGAGTCTACCTACAAAGGAGTTTTAGACTATTTTTAAATCACACTGTGGCTTTGTAGACGATTTTTTGTCACAAGTAAACATGCTGTTTCTTTTATATCTTTTAGATGATAAGCTGTACTTCAGGAAAGGCAGTAGATCTACCTCACAAAGGGTGGTACAAGCATCGGAGAGAGAGCGATTGTTCAAAGAGTTTCATGATTCTCCTTCTGGGGGTCACGGAGGATTGAACGTGACCTTCAGGAAGATATCACAGAGATATTATTGGAGGGGATTAATGTCTTATCTCAAAATCAAGGTGAAAATTGAATAAGATGAAAACAGAAAATCATTAAATATGTTTGGTATTGAATAGTTAAAATGACTTCCTCATCTTTGTCTTCATCGGTTACATGGCAACGTAATTTCACTTCCCATAACAATTTAGGGTGCAGACCATGACAAACTATTGGAAATTTATAAGTGCAGCTTTAAAACTTTTAAGGAAAACCTTTCTAGTAGTGTCAAAAAATAAAGACAAAAAAGAGAGGATATTTTGGTACAAATCGTTAGCTGACTAGTGAACTGTTACCATACAATTTGTATAAATATTTCCATAATTTTGTGTTTTGTTTTGTTTTGTTGGTTTGTATGTACATTGTACATGTATATCTATTTTGCTCTATTTCATTTGAATTTATTGTTTTGTTTTGTTTCTATCAGAGGGGGAGGGTCTCAGAGTGAAAACATAGAGAAGAAACCTGAAGATTTTAAAAAGTAATTGATATATAATTTTAAAATGTATTCTAGTAATCTTTAGATTTTTAAGTAGGGATTGTATGATATTTCTTTTTTTAATGAATAGTTTATTGTAGTTGCTAACGGCTAATATATCTCATGATGCTACTTTCTACCCCACTAGTGTGAGAGCGAGCAAAGTTGTTGAGTAAGATAAATATAAGGTATTATTTTGATATGATAAATATTCCTGTCAATTTTTTTGGTCATTTCAAATTCAATTTGGATATGTAACATCTATATGGTTATCAAAGGTGGACTACATGTATTTGGCGGCCAATAATTTTTTTTGTCATGATCAATAGAATGAAAAATTCGATTAAATGTACAGGAATACCTTTTATTTTTTATTTACTGAGTTATGGGACCCCCCCCCCCCCCCCCCAAAAAAAAAAAAAAAAAAAAAAGAGAGAGAGAGAAAAGGAAAAAAAAAAAAATAATCAACCAACAAAATAAATCAAAAGAAATAATAATAATTATAATAATAATGATAATAATATTAATATTGACAGGCCTGATAAAAACGCGATTTAAATCGGTTTCTCGATTTTTTTTTTTTTTTTACCAGATTTTTATTATTCTTCCCTATTTTATCCTGATTTTCCCGATTCCCCCCTTATTTTCTCTGTTATTACATATTTTGCCATATTTTGTTCCCAATTTTTTTACTTGAAACGGGGGAATGTTGCTAGATGCTATTTTTCCCCCGCGAATCGTCTTCTTTTTTTTTGTTACTCAAGGGGGGCGTGGTTGACAGGGGGCCGTTTCTCGAAACCGTCATAACTACAAGATCAACGACATCTCGCCACTGTCGCGCAACTTGTCAGCTAAGTGTTTCACGAAGCCGTCTTTGCCAAGATGAGCGACAACTTCCGCGACAAGCGAGTTGTCACTGCTCCGAACCTGTCATATCTTTTTAATTGCTGTAAAAGCGCCACCACAAGTCAGTTTGTTGCCATTCCATGGGCCGCGAAATGGACGATTAGTTTCACTATCATTTTGAGAAAAATATTGACGAGTTCGGTACGTAATTCTCTGGGATGCGAAATGCAAATGTACAAAAGTGAGAATACAAATTATACAGAAACTTTAAAAAGCTGAATATAAACATTAAATCACAACTCATTAAACTATAACATATAAATAAGAGAGATAAGAATGTTACACACCGTTTTCCATAGTCGATTCATAGTCTTTTCTTAGGATACCGTCGTACCTTTGGGGCCTATGTGCATTATTATTCCCTCTCTAATTACTTCTTCCAAATTATATTTTCAATATCAAATCAATTATATAACGAGTATTTATGAGACTCTAGAATAAAAACTGGCTGAGAAAAAGCATTTTGCCTAAAATTCCTCGTCACAATAAACAAAAAAGTACGTATTGATAAACTATCACATTACGGTATCCTTCAACTAACTTTTGATTCGACTGTCAAAAAAAAAACTCTCACCGGTTTTTCTTCAATTTAAGAATCTTTACAGAAATATGCAAATCGTTTGATGATGTAAATATGATAATGACACTATTTATTATTTATTTTAGGAGAATTTATATGTATATATTTCTTTTTGAACAATTTTAGCCCCAAAACTTGTTTTAGGTTATTCTTCATAAATCAAATGGATCGTGACAAAGACTATCTTCTTGAGCTGCTAGTATCGCGATATATCGATATCATGTCTGTCATGGCTTGTCATGGCTTTGTGAAACGGTTTATCCACTTCATGACATCTCCGTAGGTCGGCGACAAAGATATGACTGTCATGGAGTTGGTTTTGAGAAACGGCCCCCAGGAAAACAAAAAACATATATTTTTTTTAGTGCTCACTATCACCCCTGTATTGATGATAATAATAGAGGAACATAAATATCGATAGTCAAATAATTAAGTATAAATGGTATTTTCAAAAAAGAATTCTTCATAATAATGATAATATTAGCCCATTCTTATATAGCGCTTTACAGATATATAATATTACTCCGGTCATCAGATTCAGGCTTACCTGCACACAATGTAATGTATGCACATTCTCCATAGGTCAATGATTTTTTTTTTTTGATTTTTTTTTTCTCAGGTAAAACAGTGCCAAGTTTGTCAAAATAGAGAGCTATGGCCACATATGAAGGTAACATCTAAAGAACAGAAACAAGCAAAGAGGAAAACATCCTTGAAAAGAGTAAGTTGTTACACACATATGAAATATGATATTTATATATTTAGTATTGTGTAGTTTTTATTTTAGAAAGATTTATGTAATGATGCTTGGGTACAGTTGATTATGATCATTATCACCATTTAGAAACATTTTTACCATTGATCCCTCTAACATTGGGGAAAAATCTGGATTGCTTTGGGGAAAATGTTAGCTGTGACTGATTATAAGACTAGCTGTATCAACTGGGAAAATGGGGAGTTGTAAACGTGTAGAAGCCCTTAATTCTCATCTCTCAGCTCCTGCAGATGAAGGAAATGTTGCCCTCACGACTGTGGAGGTAAAATTCTAAGTTAAATCGATTTTATAATAGAAAAATTACTAGGTGAATCTAAGGAAAAAAATAGGTGCTGCAGACTTTCTTAATGGTGGTCCCATATATTGACATTCATGTTGTATACAATATAGTTAGAAGTGAAAACTAGTATTGTTGACACGATTCATTTAAATGAATTTTTGTACTGTTTACAAGTTTAGCTTGACACTTTAGCATAATAACTTACAATTCTTGATAGTTTGTTCGATTGTTTGTTTTATTCTGTTCTGTATTTGTTCTTGTAAGTTGTAATGTTTTGTTCTGTTCTGTTTTTGTTTTTTTCTTTTGTGTTTGCTTTGTTGTTTGTTTTTTAAATAGATTATTTAGCCTGTTCAAGTTCGGCTTTGAGGCTTATTTTGTTTTTTAGTAAGTCTCAGATTGGATGTTAGACCTCTGCCTCCAGTCTAAGTTGGTTTTAAAACAAAGTGAGAAAAATCATAAGGTCAACAAATCCATTAAACATTAAGCCAAAGCCACTAAGAGTAGGGAGGCCAATGCCCGGGCGTAAGGCTTCTACGCCTACGATTTGTGCGCTCGTCGCCCACTTCAAAAAATTAGCAGAGGGAAAAAAATGATGTAAAAAAAAAAATTGATGAAAATAAGAAAAGAAAATACAATCATACATTTCACAACATACCTATAATCACGGATCTGTAACAGTCTTTCACCATTTGTTGACGATCTTGCAGATTTTGACGTATTTGAGTCCAATAATTCTCGTAGCAGAACAACTTTACGAACGCGCATCACAGACTAAGAAAATCCTAGAGGGCGTAGAGGTTTGCTCACTAAAAACCTTCTCATGGGCTGAAGGTAGACACTAAAAATATGGGATCCGTTTTGAGCAAAGAACTTTTGATAGAGATCAACATTTCAGATGTTCACAATTGCCACTTCTAACAACTAGAAAATATAAAGAAAAAAGATTATATCTTTTTAAATACAGATTTTTACAAACTGAACATTCGAAAGTAGATAGAGTACGATGTTTCTGTCAATCTTGCGTTGGTTTGAGCCCTATAGCTACATCCATCTCAAAATGAGAAGAAAAACTGTGAACAGTGACGTCATTGTTCGCGCCAAAAATAAAGGGTATTGCGACATATGTCTGAGCTCCACTGAGCTCCGGTCAGATCGTGCGCAAAGCGTAGTCTTATTTATAGACCCTAGTACCTTATTCTCACAGCACTAGATACGAGTGTCGTGCAGTATAATGTATGAGAAGTGTTAAAAAAAATATTTCAGTAAAAAAAAAAGTCTACGTGAGCAGTCTATACTCCAATTGAGAATTGAAATGAAAGCCATGATTTGAAGGTGTGTTGTATGATACATGGTTAGTGAGTGTGTATGTTACGTATAGCGAAAGGGAGAGAGAGAGAGAGAGAGAGTGAGAGAAATATTAGTACACGTACATGACGTACGTTGCATGGATCATGCTGCTGTGTTCGCTGCAAGATGGATGTTAATTGGACCTCGTAACTTCTCGATCGTTGATAATAAGGAATACTCATGAGGAAATCAAATTGTTGGAATACACATCTAAGGTAAATATCAATGAATTATATATGTTTCTTAGCTGCCAATTTGTATATTCCTTCTTCATTTTTGAACCATCGCCTTCGGCTCGTAGTAGTAGAAGATGGAATCGTTCGCACATTGATGGCTGGATTTCAGCCTGCATTGGGGCTTGCCTGCGCGGTGTGTACGTGTGCGACCGATTCAAGGCTAGCCGCTGTTGAGTGATTGCACTTTCGCGCGAAGTTTTAAACTTCATCATGAACTTTGTCCGGACAATGACACGCCCATTGCCTCGGGCCTGTCTAATTATCAACGTAATTTCGCGACATGAATTTATCTGTTTCAAGGCTCTTGCGTACGGCCAAGGCGTAGAAGGAAGGGAGTGTTTACAAGCTGGATATCTCCTATTTTATGGAACTTCTGGAGTCGGCAGATGGGTGAGTTTTCTTAGTGAAAGTAAATGCTTTCTTTTAATCTTTGTTTTATTTTAAACAAATTTGTAATTAAAAAGTTAGATTTGGGCATTGGCCTCCCTACTAAGAGCATTTGATTTATGAGGAAAAAGTGAACTATTGAAAAAATGAGACAATGTGTTAATCATATTAGGAGATAGATGTAGATCTATTTAGTCTATGTATTCATTGATTATTCAGATTTTTTTTTCTAACTAAATTTAATAAATGTATTGATTTACAAGTAACAATAGCATGCACATCACACTAAATATTCCCATTATTCTATACAGGTGGTTGCTAAATCAGTTTTCACTGTATTTCCTCTTTGACTAAATTTGGCTGTTTTTAATTTTCTCCTTCTCATTTTGTTCATGATAGACTGCAGGAGGAAAGCCAAACAGCCCTCTGACTAGCCATGTACTGGACACTGCTAGGGGTTCCCCTGCTGCCAATCTAAGAATAGAAGTCTACTACCTCATGGCTGGACAGTGGAAGAAGATTTCAGAAGGGTGAGATGAATTTTACAGTTATAGAAAATATCCAGAAGTGTCAGAACTTTGGTAAAAATTGGACTTAAAGATAATTTAGATGAAATTGATTTACAAGAAAATAACTCCTGAAATAAGAGACACTTTGATCAAGCAAAATCTTTAAGTTCCAACACCGATTTGTTTTATTATTTGATAAATAGATTCACTTTCCAAATATTGTAATGTTCATATCAAAATCATGAAATTAGAAATGAGATAATCCAGGCATGCAACTGGTTACAATCTATTAATTAATATTAATAAATAGAATAGAATAGAGTCTAGATCTATAATAAATAATCTGAAATAGAGTTTCTTAATTCTAGATCTAACAGTTAGACCAGGTCTATTTATAAAGCGAAAGACCGCCGCTATTTTACATCAGATAACAAAAATACTAAGGTCTATTTATAAAGCGAAAGACCGCCGCTATTTAAACATCAGATAACAAAAATACTAAGGTCTATTTATAAAGCGAAAGACCGCCGCTATTTTACCTTACTGCCGAGTCAAATACAATGGGGGAAATATAGATCCATTAAAAAGAAACTTCCAGATTTAAAGATACAAACTCTTTAAATCGTAGTGGCGAAACACCCAACGAAGAGATGAAATAAAGATGATGAAGATCCTAGAAAGTAGAATGACGTTGATCAGTGCTGAATAGGTAGACGAGCTAAACTCACGAATCCAGCGTAGACTGTAGCTTGTAGAACGATCTAAATTCGGAAGAGGTCTACTCTGGAATATGTAGACTGACGATGGTGATCGTTGAATAAGAGTTTGAAGCTAGTCGTTAATTTAGTTGATTAAGTGAAGAACCGCGACAGTTTGAACTAGACAGTAGGCTAAGCAATTGATGGTATTGCCTAGAGGTCTAGATGAATGATTGAACTTGATGAGAATTTTCAGCCTGCAATAAATTGAATGAAGAAGGATAAATCCGAGTCGAGTTTCGAGATGATGCTTAAATGATGAAAGTAACTCTGGACTCAGTTCACAAGACTCTCAGTCTAAAATGTTGATGATGCTGAAGACGTTGTCGGAGTTGAAGATTGATGACTGACTTTAATCGTCTGTTCTAAAGTCGGGAATAATTTAGACTTGAGAGTTGCAGTTCATGAGCTGTACTGATTCACTGAATTGAAGTTGAAGTCCAAAAGTTTGTTGAAGATTGATTACTAAAAATATGGTCGCCAAAAAGTAATCAAAGAAAGGTTGACGTATTGTTGAAGTGAAAATTGCTCAGGAAAATGAAATTTCCAAATAAACCTAATAAAACGTAGAGGTCTAGCCTATAGGAGATCAACTGAAGCACGTAAATAAGTGAAATCAAGTAAAGGATAACTGAACTCAAAATCAGACAAAAAATTGAACCTTTTAAGGCGAAGGTTAAAAGGCGACTGAAGAGCCAGAGCCAAAAAATTAACTTTTGCCCCAAAGGATTGGCCAATATTAAGAGCCAATCAAAGAAGAGAAAAAACTGACCAATGGCAGCAAACTTTTACAATTACCAATAAAACAAAGAATGACAAAACACACACTATTTGTGCTACTGGAGTCAACTAGAATACTATCTTAATAAAACTTCCAGATTTAAAATTATTATTGAATTGAAGAATATAAAGCAGTATGAAAATGTAATTATCACCCAAGCAATCATTTTGAATATTATTAAACTTTAAGTGACACAAAATGGCAAAAATACATTACTAAATAGGAAAAACACACCTATCAAATGGGATTGGCACGCATAACACAATAAATTTACAACAGCTACGCGCATGCATACTGAAGAATTTGCATACCATTGTGACGTCAACAGTACAATAGCGCGTCTAAAAATAAATAAAGAATGCGGACGCATGCCAATGAAAAGGTGACAGAAAGGTGAAGGAACTATAACTTATTTACACAGAATGTTGAACCGCTACACTAACCCCCCCGTAGACCCGAGCCGCGTTAGCTCCGAAGGGGCGAAACAAATCCAATAACCAAGAAATTATCATTCCATTTAAAAATTAATATATATAAATACATATATTATGACATATATTATTCCATTTAAAAATTAATATATATAAATACATATATTATGACATATATTATGACATCTATATATTAAGCATAATAAGCTTAAGAAATATGTGCTGAATTGCAAAACAGGTAAACATACACCTGTAAGCATAAACTGTAAAAGAGTGAATAGAGTGCAAGAAAAACAGGGTCTACCATGGAGTCCATAACTGAAGATCAAATGCACAACAAAATGAAATAAATGATTACATGTAGGGTCTATATGAAGTCCAATACTACTATGCAATGTACTTTGCAATCCTGCAACATTAACAAGAATTCAAAACAAAATACCCAACAGTTAAATATGTGTGATAATCTGACTAGAGTAAAGTACCCGGTAATCGGTCAGCTCCGGTTTTCGGCCAATTGGTTGGATACATGGTAAAATCACTTTAAAATACATCGCATATAGCATAACACATATCCCACACATACCATACCATGCCAGTGTCACTGAAGAACCACATTTGCAATGAAAAATATATCCTAAAATATCACATTTTAGCGATGTAATCGGCGGTCCCGCTACCCAAATCTGAAAAATCGAGTTTCTTATGCGTGTATGTAAGAAATATGGGTACCATAAAATGAGCTTTATTTCAAGTATTTTTCAGATATAGAGCCCGATTTTGTGCTGGTCGCAAGCTCAAAAGTATCTCATCGCATGTATTAAATCAATGCAGCCGCACACCGCGACGCACACACGATATGTCCGTCCAATTCAGATTCCAACTTCCGATCACTGCTGTGCCTGTATTCGGCCAGGCGAGCACCCGGGAGCTCCGGCGTGGGATACCTGCTCCGCCCGCTTGTGCTATACATCAGCGCAGAAACGCACGGCGCGCGCGCGCGCTTCCTATTGCCTTTGTACATGCGGCCGTAAACTGAAACGCTCGGCCGATAACCGGCTCCAAAACAGTGAAAATTGAAATGAATATTGTCATGGCAATTCGTGATTTTTTTGGGGGATTCTTTTTTTGTTTAAATAATAATAATATTTGCTTTATGATTTGAACAAGAAATGATAATAAATAGGAAGTAAAGAGTCCAATAAATAGGATTTTGTCTTAAGTGGCCGAAAACCGGGTACTTTACTCTACATTAAAAAAAAAAAAAAAAAATTACGTCATGTACCATTCCATGACTAATTAAATTAATTCAAATCTATTTATCGCAGCATTAAGCCACAAATTCTACGACTTGAACAAAACGCTTAGGCCAGTGGACGCGACGGATTATTCGCTGGACGAATAATCAGCGAGCCAGCACAGCACAACGGAAGACGGTGAGGTGATGACGATGGCGTTCATCGTGTCAGCACAACACAATGGATGATAGCAGTAGAAAAGATAATGAGTCGATGATGATGAGGTGAGGTGATGACGATGGCGTTCATCGTGTCAACACAACACAATAGATAATGACGAGGTGGTGACGATGGCGTTCATCGTGTCACTACAACGATAAGTGTTAGTGGAAAAGACAAATCCAAGTATGTGCTAGTAAAAGCGATACAAGTCTCTCCACAAATGAAAAGTCACCCGGGAGAGGTCCGGGGACGAAGTCGGCGAGTCCATGTTGGACGAAAATTCGACCGGCACAGTAAACGAAAACACAGTATCGACCTGTGTGTGCCGATATAAATATTCCCTCTGATTTCCACATGGAAATATCAGAAAAAGCCCCAATCGCTGGTGTAGCGCGATTGGTCAAAACAAGCGCACAAAATTAATATGCATGTATACGCGCTGTACGTAACAATAACAATTCTGCATAACAATAGAATATATTAACAAGCCAGACAGAACCGGTTGGGACACGTCTGAAAAGCCAGACAGCGGACTACGCAAGGGAAATTAATTCTCCCTAGCCGCCATCTTGGAAATAGTAAAGCAATTAGTATTAAACATGTGCAAATCAATGCATCAAACATTATTATACATATAAAAGTTAAAATCATGACATTCGACGAATCAGTTGCTCTTTAAGAGCTTTGTAAGCATCAACCTGAGGTGGGTTAAGCAATACATCGCGCACCTCTTGTGCAACCTCTGGTTGCAACGCTGAAATGACGTGAGCAAACCTAGCCTGGTTTCAAATTGCGCTTCAATTTGTGCAAACCAAATTTGTGGGTCATTAGACCAGAATTGTGGCAGCTTCAAGTTCACCACGGGTCCCATCATGGGCGGCCCGTTGTCAAGCGCAGGATCCACAACCGGATCAGGCTTATTATTGTTATTATTGCTATTAGCCATCGCGCAAAGCTAAATAACAAAGTAGAAGTCTAGAGAAAAGGATGTCCAAAAATTAGACAAGACAAAATTCTCAGTCAGTTCACCAATTCTTGGATAATGCAATCAAAACATCACACACACTATAACTATAAGTTAGGTCTACCGTCGGTCTAGTAGATAATAACATTAACAATAAAAATAGGCAATATCGAGCCTAAATCATGACATGCAAAAAGCACGACGAGCAATCGGCCTGACGGGATGCACTCTAACGTTAGTCTTAGATTTAACTTACACTACAGAAATCAGAGATTGTAATAGTATAGATTATGTTGGGATAGAATCGCCAATAAAAATATTCCAAGATAATCTATAGACTCAAAAGTCTAATCAGAATCTCTGATTTAATACCTAACACAGTAACAGTTAGATTTAGAGGGTCTAGATCTAAATCCAGCTCACAATATTATTGTTCGAACTTAACATTAAGTAAACTCAATCTAAATCATGAAATTGATATGATCAAACCGAGAAATATTTGTTCTTTCACAGGGGTCGGGGTCACCAGTTTGGTAAAAATTGGACTTAAAGATAATTTAGATGAAATTGATTTACAAGAAAATAACTCCTGAAATAAGAGACACTTTGATCAAGCAAAATCTTTAAGTTCCAACACCGATTTGTTTTATTATTTGATAAATAGATTCACTTTCCAAATATTGTAATGTTCATATCAAAATCATGAAATTAGAAATGAGATAATCCAGGCATGCAACTGGTTACAATCTATTAATTAATATTAATAAATAGAATAGAATAGAGTCTAGATCTATAATAAATAATCTGAAATAGAGTTTCTTAATTCTAGATCTAACAGTTAGACCAGGTCTATTTATAAAGCGAAAGACCGCCGCTATTTTACATCAGATAACAAAAATACTAAGGTCTATTTATAAAGCGAAAGACCGCCGCTATTTAACATCAGATAACAAAAATACTAAGGTCTATTTATAAAGCGAAAGACCGCCGCTATTTTACCTTACTGCCGAGTCAAATACAATGGGGGAAATATAGATCCATTAAAAAGAAACTTCCAGATTTAAAGATACAAACTCTTTAAATCGTAGTGGCGAAACACCCAACGAAGAGATGAAATAAAGATGATGAAGATCCTAGAAAGTAGAATGACGTTGATCAGTGCTGAATAGGTAGACGAGCTAAACTCACGAATCCAGCGTAGACTGTAGCTTGTAGAACGATCTAAATTCGGAAGAGGTCTACTCTGGAATATGTAGACTGACGATGGTGATCGTTGAATAAGAGTTTGAAGCTAGTCGTTAATTTAGTTGATTAAGTGAAGAACCGCGACAGTTTGAACTAGACAGTAGGCTAAGCAATTGATGGTATTGCCTAGAGGTCTAGATGAATGATTGAACTTGATGAGAATTTTCAGCCTGCAATAAATTGAATGAAGAAGGATAAATCCGAGTCGAGTTTCGAGATGATGCTTAAATGATGAAAGTAACTCTGGACTCAGTTCACAAGACTCTCAGTCTAAAATGTTGATGATGCTGAAGACGTTGTCGGAGTTGAAGATTGATGACTGACTTTAATCGTCTGTTCTAAAGTCGGGAATAATTTAGACTTGAGAGTTGCAGTTCATGAGCTGTACTGATTCACTGAATTGAAGTTGAAGTCCAAAAGTTTGTTGAAGATTGATTACTAAAAATATGGTCGCCAAAAAGTAATCAAAGAAAGGTTGACGTATTGTTGAAGTGAAAATTGCTCAGGAAAATGAAATTTCCAAATAAACCTAATAAAACGTAGAGGTCTAGCCTATAGGAGATCAACTGAAGCACGTAAATAAGTGAAATCAAGTAAAGGATAACTGAACTCAAAATCAGACAAAAAATTGAACCTTTCAAGGCGAAGGTTAAAAGGCGACTGAAGAGCCAGAGCCAAAAAATTAACTTTTGCCCCAAAGGATTGGCCAATATTAAGAGCCAATCAAAGAAGAGAAAAAACTGACCAATGGCAGCAAACTTTTACAATTACCAATAAAACAAAGAATGACAAAACACACACTATTTGTGCTACTGGAGTCAACTAGAATACTATCTTAATAAAACTTCCAGATTTAAAATTATTATTGAATTGAAGAATATAAAGCAGTATGAAAATGTAATTATCACCCAAGCAATCATTTTGAATATTGTTAAACTTTAAGTGACACAAAATGGCAAAAATACATTACTAAATAGGAAAAACACACCTATCAAATGGGATTGGCACGCATAACACAATAAATTTACAACAGCTACGCGCATGCATACTGAAGAATTTGCATACCATTGTGACGTCAACAGTACAATAGCGCGTCTAAAAATAAATAAAGAATGCGGACGCATGCCAATGAAAAGGTGACAGAAAGGTGAAGGAACTATAACTTATTTACACAGAATGTTGAACCGCTACAGAACGATATGTCTCTTTTAAAGGTACTATGTCCCTTTTGCAGCCAACCTCAAATTCTGTAGAACTTTGCAGGAATTATGAATATGTCATTTATGTCCTATCTGTGAAATTTAAACGTTAGCAGTGTCCTGATATTCAAATTATGCAAGGCAACCCGTTTACTTGCTAGACTTCACTGTCAGACACTATTGAGTGACTGACTTGCTTTTTTTCTTCTTTGGTAATACTAATAACATACATGAAAAGAGTTGTAAAGGGTACACGAGCATTTGTCTACATCAATAACCCACTTCTTGTGATGGCCAAGATTAAACTGATTGAATCTTTGCACAGCATAAAACGTATGACCATTCGGTACAATTGTCTGAAAATCAAGACTATTACTTTTGGGCTCTATAGCCCTAAAGTTGATTTGACAACTAATAGTCGTTATTTTCCCACTTGAAGACATTTTGAAGCCCCACCTTTTTTAGGGAAGTTCTAAATTAGTAAATGCAAATGGGACAGTACCTTTAAAGCAATATTGATGTTTTATTGATCATTCATATAAATCATATTTTTACAAACAATCGTAGGAGTGATTACAGTTAAAACAAAAAGAAACAAACTTAAAAACAAAACATGTAGTGACTATCACTGTAAAACCGTAAACTTTCACAGATTTCATGAGTATGAGTTTCTTGATTTGAAAAAAAAATTATGTTGCATAATTATCTAGCTTTACAGTAGTAATATTTACCCTAATATTTTTACTAATAGATACTTTATTTATTTACACACCAACAGATCACTTTTTGATATTATGTATCTTACGGGTACTTTATTTTACATGTTGAAAGAGGAATTTGCCTTTTCATAATTATTCTCGTCTTATAATTGTCAATTAATGAATATTTTTCATATTGTTGAAATACAAAAATCTATATTCATAATTAAATGTGTGCTTCAAGCTATTGAACTTAAAGGGGGTGTAGCATGACAAGACTACATGTTTTTGGGGCCAATCGGGTATAATACGACTACGGACAACATGACTGCAGTATTTATGTGCGTGCAACATTGGCGAAACCGAAGCGTGAGGAGAACTTCAGTCTGTTTAGCGCTAGCGTGCGCTGACCGTTTATGTGCAGTTGTTCAAAAAAATTCTTCTTGCTACACCCCCTTTAATTGAAAACCTATTCAATTTTAACAGACAAACAAACTCAGATGGCAGATGTCCTGGACTCCTAACCACAGACCAGTTCATCCCAGGAGTTTACAAGATCTTCTTTGACACAGGCTCCTACTTCAAGGCAAACAACATCAAAGGCTTTTATCCGTTTGTAGAGGTGAGGATATGCATGAAAATACAGTGAAACCTGTACATAAAGACCACTCAAGGGAGACATGAAGAGTGGACTTTACAGATAGGAGATGGTCTTTATGTACAGGTTCCTTTGGTACATGTTTCAATGAGAAACACTATACAAGGGCAAGATAAAATGTTGTCTTTATAGATATAGATCGTCTTTCTATTAGGTGGATGCTGAATCAGGTATTTACACTGTATTAAGACTTTAAACTTTAAAGGTTGGAGCAAATGTTCTGACTATTTACAATGCGAGTTCTTACAAGGGAAATTAACTTGATTGGGTAATGATCAGAATATTTGTTCTAATCAGCTGTACCAATAAGATGAAACTCACCAAACACCTCTCAAGTCCTTGCTAAGGTTCTTCTTACTAAGATTCTTTAGCAGTAGACTGGATATTGCCTGTTGGTAATCATCTTTCATAGACCTAGGATCGATTTAGTATGGGCTAGAAGCATCTCTACACAAAGTGTGGCCGACTTTGTTTAAGGTGGACTCAATAGGGCTTATATTATTTACTTTTGCATTTGCTCAACAAAGCAACTTTCGTCATATTGTTTCTAACCAGAACTGCGATGGCCAAGTTCTGTGTGTAGATAGCTCTGGTGTGAGCGTGCTCCAGGAGTACTGGTAGTAGTTTGGATGCCACTATACAGAGACTTCACTCAATACGCCCTGTGCTGTAATAATAATAATAATAATAATAATATATTTATTTGTAAAGCGCAATAACTATGTGGATATATTCTACTGCGCTGCAAGAGCTTGTAAATGCTGTGATATACATACCATAAGAACAAGTGAGTTTTCAGTTTTTGTTTAAAAGTATCTAGCAATGGGGCTTTCCTTATATCTAGTGGTAATTTATTCCATAATCTAGGGGCAGTACAACGAAATGACCGTAGCTGCTCCTGACACGACCAGCGACTGACAGAGTCAAGCTATGCTCAAGAAATTATGGAATTGTGTTTGAGTGTCAAATTAGAGTCTGTGCCAGAAGACTACCAGCCAGCTAGATCATGAAGATGGGAAAGACAATACAGTCAAACCTGCTCTAGTGACCCCCTGTACTTAAAGACCAACTGCTTATAAAGACCACTCTTCTTGCCTCCCTTGAGCAGTCCTTATATGCAAGTTTCACTGTAGTAGATTGGACAGATGTGTTCTTTTAACGTGACAGTAAAGACATGCCAAATGTATTTTTAGACACCTAAAGCTCTAATATTTGCCACTAATATTTGAAAAAACAATTCTTGACAGACAAGGAGGAGTTTCAATATTTATAGAACAGGGTAGCAAGGAATTGATAGTGCTTTTAAAAAAGTAGGCCTACTGTTATAACCTATTCTGCAGACCTGTGGGAAATGGTACTACTGTAGCACAAGACTAATCCTCAACTGCCTTTCTTTTTATTCTTGACACTAGATTGTGTTTGAAATAGAAGATGTCAACCAGCACTACCATGTACCCCTGCTTCTTAGTCCCTTCTCCTACTCCACCTATAGAGGGAGCTGACTAGCCCTTGAGTCGCAACCAAAGCAGAGGAAGCTCCTCGGGAAATTGAAAAGGAAAGTTGAGAAATCAAAGATAGCGGAAGGTGGCATTGGACCGGAGCAGCATAGAGACTTATTCAATGAAATAGCTGCTCTGCAGAGTAATCTTTTCAGAGAATCGGTTGTCACTAAATAAATCAGCCTTTTATTTTTGCACATATCACTAATATCACTGGTGATATTTGTATAGCATTGACACAGGCACTTTCTTTCATCACGATGGGGGAGTGGATAGTTGAAGTATTTGCTTAATCGCTGCCAATGATGGGCTATATTATTTGATACTTTTTTATTATTTGGTAACCAATATAATGACAAGGTTCAAATGTTGAACTTGTTTTGCTTCTTGATTCTCTTACAAAAAGAAAATTGCCAGTTCAATGCCTGGTTGACTTGCAGAACTAGTAGACCTGTGCATCTAGGATAGGACTTGCATTTATGTAATACCAGAATAACAATTGTTTTATCATTCTGATAATAACATCAATAAGACAATATGGTTAGTTCATTTAAGAGACTTATGGATGTAAATTCTGTTTTCCAAACTCTAAAATCATGTCATGATTTGCATGTAGAAAAATTTAGAACTGAAGGTTTCAATGATCCACCATTATCCCAGTGATTGTAATGCATCCCAACTCCATTTCATTTTAAAGAATCAGGTTCTACTACGTCATACTTGAAAACTGTGTCGGTTGATTCTAAAAGATTAGGAGCTCCGATTCTCAAATGAGTGTCATCAGTACCGATAAGCTTTTCTTGAGGGGGGGGGGGGGGGGGGGGGAGTAAATTATGATAAAATGTGTCTAGTTGTTGATAGTGCCATCAGATGATGTGAAATTTGTAAATTGTATATACAGTAATAAACGATCAAGGTATGGCATAATTCATTAAATTTACATCCTTTCTAGCTTTGTAATTGTGGTTTCCTTGAATTATACCAATTGTAGTGTAAAGCAAGACTAACATATTTTTCTTCAGTAAAATGATTTGAAAGCTTACGGAAGTATAGCATGCTAGAGCTATTAGATCTCCCCTTTTTAGTCTTCACCCCCCCCCCTCCCCCTCCTCTTTCTCATTCTCACTTTTTACTTTTCAATCCAAGCAGTGTTGAAAATCAGCTCTACCTTTTAATCAAATTTACTTTCTTTATATGACAGCCAAATATTTGGGAGAAAATAGTGTGAGATTAGTTCTTGTTGCTACCGGGTAATGGATTTTACAATTAATGTGAGAGTTATATTATGTGAAAAAGAGAGAGAGGGAGAGAAATATAGACGGGGGAGGGGGAGAGAGAGAAAGGTAGACGGCGAGGGGGAGAGAGAGAGGGAGAGAGAAAAGGGAGAATAGATTTTGGTTGTGTTTGTTAGGTAGCAATTCACCCAGCGCAGTAGAATATATTTATGCAGTAGTTGGGCTACCATATAAATCGTCTTATTTTTCATCATTACCGGTACCTGGGAAAGTGCAAAGAAATACAAGATGAAAAGAGAGAGAGCGAGAAAAGGAGAGAGTTGCACAGGGGTAGAGAGAGAGAATAAAAATAGTCGTCATAATGACAAACAATATCATAGACATCATTTTCTTCTACACGTCCTATCTTTTCCTTTCCACCTTCAACAATTAACCATTTAAATTTTGATTTTCTAACTGATTATTTGTAACAGAATGAGGGAATATGCCCATAGGCAAGGGTCCATGTAATAAGCCAGTTTACGGTTGCAGTCTGAGCATGAGCAGATAAGGTCATTTGTACCAAAAAGGTAAAACCCACAGAGATGAATACTGCATATGCGCTCATGAAAGTTATGTAACATTATTCATTCATGCACCAACGGTACATTCTAAGATACGCAGGTGGAAGTATTCTTTTCAAGAGGGCAAACAAAAGGTATTCATGAAGCACATCTAGGACTTTGGCAGTTATTATTCTAAGATGCTCAAAGTGGAACGATCTCCATGTGTAAAAGAGTCTGTGGATATTTGGGGTCATTTGTACCATGTGCTATCTGTTAACTCCCTTATTGTGGTTGGTGTCCACGGTGATCCAACATTTAGTCTGAGCTTTATCAAAGATACTTTGGTTGAGCTGTAATTGGGTTTCGGGACAATCATTCCACATTTTTTGGTTGGTATACTAGATACGTGAAAGTAAGGGCGAAAATTTCTGCACACAATTTTTCCATTTGTGTTGTATATGGCCACATTGCATTTGACAACAGAAACTTTAGAAAGGAAAATACTGGTAAGCCTTAAAGAAAAAGTCCACTCTCTTATTACCTTGGTTTTAATAGAAGCAGAAAAATGTTAAGTTAAGTGAAAACTTAATATCAGTGAAAACTTCCCTTTAAAATCCATAAATTCATTACATTGATCATTGTTTTTGATCAAAATTTGCAATTTATTCTTCAACTTTCTAATAGAAGTTTCTACCCATCCCATGTATATTGTTTTCAGAGACATCGCATTCTATGAGAACAAGGTAGCATTACAAAAATAATATTACTGTAGCCAATTTGAAGATCGATATGTGATCAATTTAGATAAATTGCTGTCCTGATAGTAAGCAAAAGTTAGGGTTAGGATTTATAGTGTTGGGTCCAAGGTTGAAGTTAGAATTTGTTTTTGTCGGCATTATAAGTTGGTTTTAACATGTACAGGACGATACCCATTGTTTAGTTTATGTTGCGTGAATGAAATACATTATATTTATACTACAACCATAGTAGAGGTGTTGTGGTCGAGTGGATACGTCACCAGACTATCGATCACAAGGTCCGCGGTTCGAGTCCTGCCGCGGCACTAATGTCCTTTGGCAAGACATTGATCTACATTTGCCACACCCAACCCAGGTGAGGTAAATGGGTACCTGGTAGGATTATTCCTTGAAATGCACTGTGCGCTGATAAGGCTGCTGGAGCTAAAGCTAGGGTAATAAAGTCCAAAGCTCTTTGGACTTTAGCGCATAGAGATGTTATTTTTATAACGTATTATGCACTATACAAGAACTGAACTATTATTATTATTGAAAATAATATCGCTAGTGATATTCGTTTGTCTCGCAATGTGGTCAATAAGGAATCTAAAAGTTTACGACGTTTCGTGTGCATCTGCAACACTTCATCTGGTGATCCAGATGAAGTGTTGCAGATGCACACAAAACGTCGTGAACTTTTAGATTCCTTATTGACCACATTGCGAGACAAACGAATATCACTAGCGATATTATTTTCGATACTATATCCGCAATGAGTAATATATTTAGCATTATTATTATTATTATTGTTATACTGTAAGCAAACATAGGTGGGTTTTTTTTAACGACAAAGACACATGTCAAGATTAAAAGTCAATAATATCTTTTAATATGTTTCATGGATCATAACATAAATGTAATGTAAGAATCAATATCTCAACCATGAAATTTCATAACAATTAGAAAGATGTACATTTAGCAATAATTATTAAGATCAGTGTAATACAGTGAAATAACTTCCAAGATGCAAAAGATGCAAAACATGAAAAGATGAACAAACGTTAAACAGACCACTGAAAAGGTGAAATTGCCTCAATAAATATGTTGGGGATAAAATGACTAATACCCTCGTAAACCAATTTTCTATATTACTATGGGGCCACAAATATATTCATTAAGTTTATACTTATAAAGTAACTAAACAGACAATCTGAGCTTTGCAAGGAGTTGAAATTGAATTTGTTTATACAAATAATATTATAAATATGATAGTGAAAAAAATTGGGTATATACTGCTTTCTTTTTACAACACATAGGAGTAATATCCTAGCTCAAATTCACATTTTCTGCCAAACTAGAATATAAACTTTGTTCAGGTAGGACGCGGTTAACTGGAACTTCTTTTTCCTCATAATGACATAATTTAATACGCTTCACAGTTATGTACCTTATAACAGAGCTCAGTATAGATGCGCAGTATAGATGCGCAGGACCTCTGGCGCATACAGTTATCATTTATTTACAAATTTTTAAAAAAATGTTGCAGTTTACCTCTTCGTATGTGAATGAACTTTGTCATGAACATCAAATAGAAAATACAATAGTGATTGATGACATGACATTAATGCCAATTTTATGAAAATAATGAAACAAAGATCACATTTTTAAAGACCCTATCCAATGAAAATACAAATTTATATCAATGAAAAGCTGAATGAAAGCCAGAATACAAATCCATGTACATGTGTATAAAGGAGTACAAAATATTTTCCCTTTTGGTATTTCCCAAAAGCAAATTAAAACCTCAATTTCAGCACCCCTCCAAGTTACAAGTCAACCAAGGTAATATTGCTGCAGTTACGGTGACGTCATAACATGTTGACCCAATCGGCTAGCCTATATAGCTGAGGCAATGAGCCGTGCTTGATTAATGCAAAGTATTTGTTAATAAGCATATTCCACACAAAAAGATGTTATCAAGTTGATAGCTAGCTTTCAGGTCAACTTACGATTTTCAAAGCTTTAGATTTCGAGTTTTCAGAGAGGTGCTAGGTCTCTGACAGATACTAGAATGGCATATAATTGATATTATTGTTATCTACAGCTTATTAGCTTTCCACTGATATATAATTTATCTATTTCATTTTTCACATCTGACAGGGTCCTTAAAGGTACTATGTCCCATTTGCAGGCCAAAAAAATGAAAAGGTTAAATTCCAATGGCATTTGAAAGATAATACTAATTTAGAACTTCCCTAAAAAAAGGGTGGCTTGAAAATGTCTTTAAGTGGGAAAATAACGACTATTAGTTGTCGAATCGACTTAGGAGCTATAGAGCCAATAAGTAATAGTCTTGATTTCCACACCATTGTACCGTATGGTCGTACGTTTTATGCTGCGCAAAGATTCAATCAGTTTAATTTTGGCCATTACAAGAAGTGGGTTATTGATGTAGACAAATGCTCATGTACCCTTACAGCTCATTTTATGTATGTTATTACCAAAGAAGGAAAAAAAGCCAGTCGGTCACTCAATATTATCTGACAGTGAAGTCTAGCAAGTAAACGGGTTTCCTTGCATAATTTGAATATTAGCACACTGCAGGGATGCCAACCTTTCAGAGCACAAATCAGTAACCATAAGGCTCAAAATCAGTAATTTGGGGAATAAATCAGTAATTTCCTATGCGGCGCCATGAATTTTAAAAGAATGGCAAGCGGACGCATGCGCGCATGATTATCTGAAATTTGTTGTGATTTTACTCCCACAAAGTTGCTAAATATTGATTTTCAGTTCATCACAACACATAAGTTTTCAATGAAAAATTGGCTTCTATTAAGAGAATACTTGATAATTTTCCATCTTTCTCATGCAGCGAGTGCTGGATGGCCACCATACTGTACAGCACTTGCTACGATAGATCCCTATGCGCAAAAAAAAACAAAAAACAAACAAACAAAAACATAATTTTTAGACAACATTCCGTACTGCCGTAATGGTCGTTAATTTCAGTACCAATTACGGGAAATCCGTACTAGTTGGCATCTCTGACACTGCTAACGTTTAAATTTCACAGATAGGACATACATGACATATTCATAATTCCTGCAAAGTTCTACAGAGTTTGAGGTCGGCTGCAAAAGGGACATAGTATCTTTAAAGTTCAATATAAAATGAATACCGGTAGGAAAATCACTTTAATACAGCATCTCATACCAATAACCCACTTTGCAAAAAGGTATAATTATACGATAAACCTTGAAATGTTCACAAAAAATTGACTTTTTTTTAAACACAGTGCAGTAACAAACTTCTTCTATTATCATCACTGGAAGTGCCCTGAAAATGTTTAATGTTACTGTAATTGATTGCACTTTCCCATCCATCCTCACACACGTAATACATCATTTGTCAATTTGCTTTAAACTCAATTATATTCAGATTAACTCAATTCAAATCACGTTTGATTAAATACAAAATCATGTATAATTTAATCTGGTGCATACTGTAACACAAAAATAAACTATCAAATAACACAAAAATTATGCTGAGCTGAGAAAAGGGAGGAGAGAGGAGAAGACGAGAAACAAAGAATTAATATTATATGGCTTTCAATTTGTCAAAATGAATAGGCTGTGTTATAGAGATGACACAATTAAGAAAGGCTTAACAAATGAGAATTTCCTCATTAAAAGATGACCAAATATCAATTTTTACAAATTCTACATAAGAAATGCAGGTCATACGCAATGATTCCTTTTGATACGATATAAAGTCTGATCAAGAGAAAAGTATAACATACCATTACACACGATTCCTTGCTTAGATCATGGATTTACCAGCATAATCTATAGTCCAATATTGGTTTGATGCAGCAGAAGGGATATAACCCAAATTTAAATTGTCCTTTTTAAATACACTAGGGGCTTCTTCAGATATAACATGGTACATTTAAACCGACACAAAAATGCAGCTGCAGTTTTGTTGACATGTCAATGAATGGCACCTGCGAAGGTCCTGCTCGTATTCACTGAGCTCTATGATACAGAAAGATACAGAAATGTGAGGCGTATTACACTTTGCGTCATCATTGAAGAAAAAAAACGCTGGAGCTTTGCCGTGTCACATCTGAACAAGGCTTAAAGCCCGTCTGCACTAGTTTGGCCAGAAGGATTAGACCTCCCTGCAAGGTCACTGACAGGTGGTTATCTCATCAAATCAGCCCTCAATTAACATACAAAAAAGGGGATCATGGGGGACCAACAGGCACCGATTAGGCATTGTTTGCTATATAGGGCGCAAGTTGCTATAAGTAGTGCAGTGGGGCTTTAATAGTGCCTGAAAGCCAAATAGAGATCAAATAGAGATGAGATATTTTGAGAAATTTCAACGAAATCAAAGATCTCTACATCAAAGTTGACACACTTTGCTTTGAGTATTATACTCATTAATTTGTACTGATATTTTAGAGACAAATGCCATATGACCTATGTACTCTTGCTTTCAAAGAATTCAAATGGATTTCTTTCACTAATGAAATAGGAAATCCCTCTAACAAATACTTAAAGGTAATACAAAGTTTTGGTATGGGGTCATGAATTTGGTTCAAATGAACATATTGGAAGCATATGCGATCCTACAATATTCAGTGATCGTTGTCGCGGTTGAAATCGATTCTAAAGTTATGAAATTGTAAATAATAAACTCTTTATGTTGTATAGCTCCCTCTCACGGTCAAGATATTAATTAAGCCATAAAACAATGTTTTTTGACTGAAATCGACCAATTAGCTATTCCCGTTTGGAAATTATATATCAAAACTACATATTCTGAGATTTTCATGGTCACAGCTACCTTTGTACGGCCGTAGGCGCTATTTGAAATTTATCAAAATTTACCGGGAGCACCGGTAAATTGTTATATTAAATTTTTCTCAAAAGCAGAAGTGTTTTAGGGGCTAAATTTTCTAGCGCTTATAATACCTCCCAAGGGCATCCAAATATATCAAAATTGTAAAGAATCACTATTCACCCAATTTTCAAAATTTCCCAAAACTTTGTATTACCTTTAAGAGACAGAAGGGCGTTAACCCCCTTCTGGCTATCAGCTGACGAAGTATCAATTAAAAGCTCTTTACATGTGTCTGTATGCCCTACATTGCCTATATTTTATTTGCAGAGAAACTGTCTATAATATGCTTGGATTTGTTTAATAGTGATATACATGTCCATGTATCGATAATTACATTTTTGTCTTAACCAGTCAAATTATACCAATACAAAGCCCCAGCAGAAAATTCTATGTCCTGACATTACAAACAGGAATGTGCATACATGGGACTGTCATTAAAAGGTGACCAGTTCATTTTTCAACATATTTTCAAATTGTCCTATCAATAAATATATACTAGGTTACCACAGTTATTCTTGCAAGCGAAAAGTGCTCCAACAAGTAAGCATAGCTGAATAAATAGCTCAAATATAGGCCTTTATAATTTAACCCGTATATGACTGATAATAAGTACATATCAAAGAAAGATAAAAACCAGCTTTGATTACAATGAAAGATACTCCTTTAAGGCTTGTTCAGATATGACGCGCTAAACCGCCACAAAAAATGCCTCAGTTTCTTTACATGCAAATGAATGGCAACTTCCACATATGTCCAGACCTGTGCATATTCACTGAGCTCTGTGTTATAAGGTACAGATATAGCGTTTTACAGTTTAGATCATTGTCGAAAAAAAAATGCAGCGATTATGCTGCGTCATATTTGAACGTTGCCTTAGAAGACAAGCCTATTGGAGGAGAGACTTGGCCCCCCTCCACCACCTCCCCCACCCAGACCACACCCTCCTGGTGGGTCGTTCTTGTCGTCAAAGTTTCTGGAGTAGAACGGCTTAGCTGCCGAGGATGGGTGCCGTTTCCTCAAAGCGGCTTCACGGGCTTCAATCTCTCTTTCCTGCAAAGATAACACAGAACAAAGTATATCAATCAAAGTGTTTGTATCTCTACTCAAATTCTGAAAATTCTTTAACAATATATTCAGAGTGCAATTTAGACCAGATATAAACAGACCACAACAGCTTTTCATTTTGTTCGTGTTTATAATTCATTAAATCTTTTTTGTTTACCAAGAATGTCACCAAATAACGGAGTAGAAATAATAAATTTAATTGCACTGAATACATGAGAGTGCTGATAGGAAATCAGTATTCAATGCTTTGAGTTAGCAACACATGATCATTTGCAAATTCATTTGGTCTTATCAATTAGCTATTTTTTGTGCAATATGCATGGCTTTTAAATCAATTACATTATATTTTGGCAGAGGAATGAAGCAAAGAAAGAAAATATTGATGTTGCTGATTTGAAAAAGAAAATTCTATTCATCCGCCATTCAAAATAATTGTCCCTATATTGTATAAAAGTCTGCTTCATTTCTATTGAATGACTTGAAATAAAATTTATTTAAAAATAAAAAATAAAAAAATAAAAAAATTATGTCCTCACTGCCAGTCTTTTAATACTACCGGTAATTGTACCTTTGTATCTGAAAGAGGTAACAAAAACAAAATGAATGCAAATAGTTTTTACCTGAATATAATGCAAATTGTCCTTTTGGATTGCGTCTTGAAGATCTTTCCGCAGATGTTTCTCCTTCAAGATGGAAGCCGAGTACGACGACGATGACGATGATGACGAGGGCATGGCTCTCTGTACCACTGAATCAATTGAGTCACCACTTCCATAGTCTTCATCGCACTTCCTATAAAACAGAACATAAGCGGTGTCTCTTGGGAAACGCTGTGTGACCTTCCCAAAGGAGTCAAATTTGGAAGAAGTCACACGACTGTCATTAAACAGGTACCATTTATTAGGTAGATGCTCCTCATCGATTGTTTCATTAGTTTTGAGATCGGAGCCTTCTCCATTGTTCCTATTACTCTTTTTCTGTCGCATGAGATGCCTCTGGATATCATCCACATCGTCGGACGCATAACAGTAGTAGTGACCGCTCTCCGAGGACATTCCTGAGTGTACAATGACCGTACTGAGGACGTACTGAACAGTCCGATCACAGTCCCTCTCTGTGGAGCAGTGTGCGGTACCGACACTGTTCTGTCGGGTCCTCTTTGTGCATGGTCCACCATGGTTACTATGGTTACCATCCACGCTACAGTCACCATCACAAGGGTTCACATCCAGATGAAGGATCCTGGGATAGCGAACATCCTCCATGATCTTACATCGTCTCTGCAGTTTGACGTCGTAGGAGAAGCGCAGAAGGGTAATGATCAGAATCTCTGGTGCGTTGATGATCTCCAGAGACTTCTCTGCATCCTGCAAGCTCTGGCACTTGTCACAATGATACCTGTTGTCCTTGACCAGAAGCTCTGGACTGAAGTAATGTCTCAGGAGATCTTCGAGGTGAGTCTTGGTGGCTTCGGAGTTTGAACCAGCCACACCCTGTGCTTCACTCGTTGACCTGCTACTGCTGTGAGGTCCCATAGCATCAGCTATCGCACTTGCACCTACCACACTCCGAGTATCCTGTGCCAACTCCATAGCAGCATAGTCCGCCTTCTCCGACTGCCTTTCTTCAGCTGGGGTATCACAATGTCCTCCAAGTAAATTCTCCCTTCCTTCTGTACCAGGAAACCCAAGTGGCAGATCGAAGAAAGTTTCCTTCCGACTTGACACTGTACCACAGTTCAAGCATCGGATGTGCGTCGCAGACTGCCCACCAAAGTGTCTTTCCACAATGCTCTCCCGAGATTGGACTGCATCTTCTTTCTTCAACTTTGGCGAGGACCACGATTTGGCCTGACTGTAGGACTGACTAGACTCCATGGCCATACTGCTACCGCTGCAGCATGCTGTATCTGATGCTGTTGGAAGATACAGCTCATCGGTCGGATGACAGACTGGCATATTGGACCCTGATAAGGAGAGAGGAGCAAGTAGACTCCCAGTGGATGATGGTGAGCTGGCTGATGATGACTCCTCACCGGAGCTCCCTACAGCACCCGTTTCCATCTTTACTTCATTTCTGTCTGTGCAATCCTAATGGGAAACAAGCAAAGAGAGTGAGTGAAGATATCATAAATCATGGCAAAACGTAGTTCCACCACACTGAATGCTAGCTTGTCATAGATTATTTTTTGATTTGAATTGATTTTATTTTATTTTATTCTGCATTCATGTAAGTACATAGTTTTTCGATAACAATAACAATATGAGGTACAATAAGTATTTTTCTGACAATGAATCATAAATAATGAAATATATATAAATAGAAATTGTTATTTTCAAAAACAAAATGATAAATTGTCATACATGTCAAAACTAAATTTCCTCCAACATTATAAAATTATTTGCGGAAGAAGGACCGTCATTGTAAGCAGATTGCTTGATAATACGACAGCCCCAGAGACCCAGACAATCATTTCATTATTCCACATTATTTTAACCCATTTCCAATTTGAAACATCTTCCATAAACAGAAGGTGCTGCCGCTAATGTATTCACACACATGTTTGGACAAAAAACAAAACAGAAGAGACTGAAAAAAAAATTGTTTGGGGGCTAATGTAAATGCCATAATTTCTCCCAGATTTGGGAAATTAAAAAAGATTCCCTGACTTTCCCTGAATAGGAAAAAAGGGGAACTCATTTTCATGGTTTTCCCTCATTTTCAGGTAACCCTGCTTGGTATTTCTATACAAGAAATAGATGCTGTATAACGGCCATAATCACCTAGCTTAATAATATCCTTACCAACATTCACAAGTTCCATTAAATTTATACAATTACTTCTACTCTTCACAATGAAAGGAAAGGGATAAGCCACACAAAATTAAACTATAAGGGTTCAATCTATAGCTACCTGGTCCTGCGTAAGGGGTCCTGGTGATGAGGATGACGAGGAGGAGGGTGATGATAGTGACGATGAGATGGATGCTGCTGCATTCTTCATCATCTTCCTCCATCCTTTCTCCTCCTCATCCAGCCGGTCTAACAGGTACTTGAGGAACTCCGAGCAGTCCTGCTGAGAACCAGCGGCAAACCAGGGGGGCCTTGATGCTCTCAGGAACTCCCTAGGAGCATATGCTGCTCTCTAAACATAAACATGTTTGAGAATTGGTGTATATAGCTGTGTTCACGCAATAAAACCATACTTTTAAACTTGAAGTTTGCGAAACCCTCAAAGTTAAAAACAACGATCCACAAACAATGAGGGTTCAGTTGGGACCATAACAACCAGTATTCAAAGTGAACTACGAGCAGGGCAAGCAGTCATTTTAGCCCCAAGCTGGCTTAACCTTAAAGTTAATTGCGTCTGCATGGTGGGGACCCCCTACTGATCATAGTTATACAATCTGTCATGGTTTCTAGCTTTGAGTTAACTTTCTTAACCATGAGTGCATCCACACAGTCCCTAACTACAAGATAACTTTGAAGTTTAAAACCATGAACTAAACTTAAAACTAATGGACTTTCGTGTGAACCTCGCAATGTTATATAATGGGTACAATAAAGCAAAATACTTAACTAATGAACAAATGAATCGAACAAGAATGCATGATCATTTCTGACCAAGCTTAAAACATTACTGTCAAAAAGTCATAGCACCTATCCAATATACGTGTACTAATATGTCCCTCACATAACCAGAGAAAGAATGAAGACCCAACGACTGCTATCTGGAATAGAAAAGGCACCTAGCAAGCAGTCAAGTATGAGGTAAAATCAGTTCTTCCATGCCTCGATCAGAAATCATGAATAAAATCACTTGTTATCAGGTGAAGATTAAGAAATGTATTTGTCACAATTTTGTCAACATTTTTCATCATTTCTGCTCTGATCAAATGCAACTTTTCAATCAAGTAATATGTTGACCTTAATTTTTTTCAATGATCAAGCCGAAAGAAATGTTGAACTGTAAGTGGTATCAAAAATACAATGGGAACAAATTTCAATATTCCTTATTACATACATTTTAAAGAATGTTTAATGAAGCAATGAATATAAAGCCCAGTTCTAACCATGTACCTGAGTATGGGTCAAGAATGCAAAGCAGAGTTGTATGCTGTACATGATGCTCTGTCTGTTGAAGAGTGGGTAGTTGATTATATCATCACAGAAGCTGTGTGAGAACAAAGAATGTGTCATCCAAATTAGAATGAAATGTAGACAGGGTACAATGTACAGCCATGGAATAAAACTACTGAGGTACACACAAAGTATTCACTGACATCTAAATAACAAACCATCCTCATAATAACAGTTTACATTCATTTTTATCATCATTATCTAAATTTACATTTCATTTTTATCATAATCATTACCATCCCCATCATCATATAACTATTGTCATCAACTCATCATCATTGACCACCACTACACTCATTCATCATCATCACCATCACCATCACAATCCTCATTATCCATCACCACCACCACAACTGCCATCATCATCAGCATCACCACAACAACCACCACCATCATCATCATCATCACAACCACCACCATCATCTTCATCAATGATAAGTACTTACTTTGATGACATGTATAAAGCCTGTATGACACTGTTCATGTAGCAGGTATTTCCCAGGTTCACCAAGCCCGTCTTGCCCGTCTCGGAGCGAGGCTCAAACATTGAAGAGAATTCTGCTCCCAGACCACCCTTCTGTGATGTCCAAGCGCTCTGTTTCAGCTTGGCCATCATACTGGTCTCGCTGGGGCGGGGGAAGTCCTGGGGAAAAAAACAAGGAAAAAATATAGTTTTGAGAGGAAGCTAATGAAAATGCAGTTGTCATTTTGTCAGTCCTTTTAACACAAGATAAGGTACTTAAAAATCAATATAATGAGAAGTTCCTTTGCGTTTGCATGTTTCTTACACTTACCACTGCATGAACAGAGAGCAGCTTTAAGATTTTGTAACCTAGCCATTGCTATTTTAGACTTGCCCTAGCAACACCTAAGAAGTAGGGCTATGAAGCATTATTGTTTGAAAAATCTGTGATGCTTTTGTGAGCCTGTGTTTAGTGTTACCTACCCAAGCTCAGGAAAGTAAGAAGAAAGAAGGAGAAGTCTCATGCGGCCTGGCTCCAGGGCTTGCTTAAGGGCTCTAAGAATCTTAGACACACCCTGGTGCAATCTGATCCATATGACTTTGAAACACACTTTATGATTATATATATTTTTTTTAAATCATTTATTTACCACTTGTGAAATGGAACACCCTTATTAGCATGAGTGCTGTTGTTTTTATAGGGGTCCACTAGTGTGCATTGTCTATTTTTAAGGTTGAGAATGAATATTACCAGTAGCTGATTTTCAAACCCGTCAGTGTTACCTCGTTGACCACCTTGTATTTATAAAATCCATAACATGCCATTCTAAACCTTACCTTAAGGGCCTCTAGGAGAGGATCATAGAGCTCTGGATAGCCTGCATGGTGGTACATCAGGCAATACACTAGGTCAGCCACTTTAGACAGGAAGCTATGACTGGCAGGAGTGTCCTCATCACGTAGTCTCTGCATTAGCTCAGGTATCTGACCTAGGATCTGACATTCAAAGGATAAAGGGATGCTATATCAATGGCAATGTCACAAATACCGCTTAATAAAATATGACCACAGCTGAATAATCCGGCCTTAGTTCAGGTAGCAAATGAGGAAACAATCATATTCAACTAATTCTTATCAACTAATGTACCAAATTTTAAGAATACAGGGAATTTTTTGACAAATCTGGCAATAATTGTTCAGAACCACCCAGCATCATACATTTTTATTTTTGAAATTCCAATTCCGATTCCAATTCCAATTCCATCTAAAGATGCTGTTGACATGCCCCAAATTGACTTCTAACACCTTCCCCAGGTGCGGAGCAAATATGACCACTGGTTCCGACTGCTGTCAGTCAATGGGCAAGCTGTACTGACCAGTCCAATGGACACAAAGGTACAAATGTGGCTTTACTCTTGGTCATTTGAGAGGCGCATTGAACAAGTGCGTAGGCATTTTAATGCTGTGCAGACTCTAGGTAATTCAAGGCCAGAGTGAAAACTTACAGAAGCTTTCTGAAACTGATGCTAAAAGATGGTTACCTTGTGAAAGGCATCGGGTGAGTGTTGAAAGCTCAGGAGCATATGAGAAAACACATGAAAGGCACAATCTCTGACGATCGGGAAAAAGAGTCGGGATAGCATCTGGTATACGGAGACAGAACATAAAAGTGATAAAACAATACATCGATCAACATTATAGAGCTTCATTGTGATGATAGTCAAACCTGCTTTAGCGACCACCTGTCTATTGAGACATTTCCCTTGAAAATGATTTCTCTTTGAAATCGAAAAAACAGAAAAGTAATTTCCCAAACCTAGACCTGCAATCTAGGTCATACTTACAAAAAATCAGAAAAATATATGGGTAATTAACCTAGCTTTTCAGAGCTTCATTGGGGGAAACATGAATTCACGACACGTCCGGCAGAAGAAAGGAGGAAGTATTCCCAAGAGCATGGTCATATATAGGGGATTGGGCAAGAGGTTTTCCAGCCGTTGAAGGGGCAAAAAGTTCTAGAATTTTTTTTTTTAGAATCTACCGGTGGCAATTCTAATTAACATTAGATTGGCAATTATGAAATAGATAAGTAAGTAATTTGACATGAAGTAGATAAGAAAAGTGGTCTTTATTGACAGGTCCCTTTAGTACATGTTTCAATGAGAAACCATTGTCAAGGGAAATTTATTGTATTATTTATCATTATTAACTTTATTTTGGTTATAGAAAGTAGGCCTACATATCTCTTTTTGATTTAATAAACAAACCAACATATATTTTTTTTGCCAATGTATTGGTGTACTAAACTACACAGGATTTACTCAGTCATCACATAATGACTCTGACTGGGTAATTCTCTCTCTCACTTTCTATCTGACACGAATGTGCTCCAATATTCTCCAATACCCACGCATACCTGCTCCCTTTACAATGAAAGCTGACAGTTTTCTACTATTTCTACTCACTGTTTCAACAGTCAACAATGTGACTTTGATGAGAATGGTGAATTTGTTGACAGAGGCAAGATTTGTCAGGAAAGTGATAATCCACTTATCAATGTTGATAACGCTTGGCCAGGACAACCAGTCGATCATCCTCTGAAGCGCCACCGTCATTCTCTCATCCGTGATGGAGATGTCGGAGACAGCGCTCTTTGTGACTGCCTCGACTACGTTCATATGGATGTGCTGGACCAGGGCGCCCAAGGCCAAGGAGGGGTTCTGCGACTCCTCGACGGAGAAGGTGGAGACGATGTTGAAGACGTGCTGGAGGGAAGGGATGATGGTGGTTGGCAGCGTGGACCAGATCAACCGCAGGAGATGTCCGACATTCCCAACCGCTTCCATACACGTCTTCAGCTCAGCATCACCCACCGGAATCTCCAGGATGCTAGTGTGGGTAATCAAGGTCTGGCAGAGGGTGGCCGCAAAAGCGTTCTCCGGGATGCAGTCCTGGTTGGCTCGTAGGAGTCTACAGATCTCTCCCTGGATGGCAATGTCAGGGAACTTTCGACAGAGACTGATGACTCCTGTCCTCACAATCTTAATGGCTGTCTCATGCTTGAGATGAAGGGTCTTCAAACAGTCACTGATGAAGCGGATCAACATCAGAGGGTTGCTTACTGATTCTCCAAACGATGATATCAGGAAGTGATGACAAAAGAAATCTTCATATGTTGTTGGATTATACTTCGCCCAGGCCTGAAATATCTGTCAACAGGATTAAAATAACACGCCAAGAATGAGCAAACATGAAAATACAATGTACAATACTACAATGTAATATGTGATATAGCATTAGCATTAAAAACCTGAAACATTCTAAATATAAAAGAACAATAAAATTTACCTCTGCTCTACCTATCTAAAACTCTGTAGTAAATCGGAACCTTTTTTTACCATGCTAATAAAATGGTACAGAATGTACATGTATAGCTCTTCTACTTCACATGTTCATATTATACTCGTCTATATCTGATGTTATAATATATCAATATTCAATAACACATCATCTGATAGAATGAATACTAATTAATTCCTTCCATTGAATCAATGATAGTTCCAGGTTTACAAAGTGTTGACAGAAGGCTATTATCTATACACGCCAAACAATTGAGATCTACAAGCACTTAGTAAGCCTCTTCTGTTTTTTGAAGTGTAATTATGAATCTATCTTCAAATAAATGACTGAAATATTTCAAATATGATAATAAAGATTACTTTGCTTTCGTCACATCTTCTCTTAACAGGGATACCAGTTGGTTTCATCTAATGAGCCTAAAAAGAGACTCTGATTTGTTGAAGTCCGATATATGTGCAAATAATGTGCTGTACAAAATGAAACCTGACATTAAGCCTGAAATGGGGAGGTATACACCGATTCGGTTTGGGGGGTTTATGTACCTGCCCGCCGGTGGCGGCGCTATAACTGGGGGGCTTCTCCGATCCAGCTGACAGTACAGAGAGCATGAAATAGCTGCTATAAGCTATATATCAACACTGATGTAGATTTGAATAAGTTTGTTACAGGGCAGAAGTATTCGTTAGTTCTACTCTTCCCAACAGCTGCAGTCAGACGCCCCCCAGTTATGGCGTCACCTTATGAGGGCCCACTTCCACCAGAAGTCGCCCGAATCGGTGTATAGGCCTGAAAACTGGCATCCTTGTCTTAAGAAAAGCAAAAATTGCTCATGGAAAACAAAGAAAGAACTGGATCTTATGAGCTGAAAGATATGAAACACAGTTCAGCAGCAAGTAACGTTTTAATTGTATTAAGCCTACCTGCAGTCCCATATCCTGTAGGAACTCCTCCTCACCGATGACCCAACATGATGAAAGCTGCAGGATGGTCGTTACTTCTTCCTTGCTCAAAGGTTTGGAGGCTGTTGACATCATCTTCAAGAAGAGGGCTTTCTTAACACCCTCTTGGTGAGCAGACGCCGAGATACCAAGTAATATCTTATCCATGGTTGGACTAGGAACATGAAAAGATGAAGGCAAATCTTAAGTATTGACCATGTTTTTAAAGTGTACCAATCACAAAATATATTTTGCTCTGCATCTATTCTAATCTAAGGGATTCCATGTCAAGTGTACTATTTTTAAAATGTGACCTGTCTACATGTAAATGGTAGTTCTCTAAAGAGAAGCAAGTTAAAATACACTCTTAGTCTTACAGGGTCTAACGTTAGACCTCTACTAAATCATATGTAGTGCAAAAGTGATTCTTGAGTAAACTAGCTGACAGTGACACACCATTATGCGAATAGATGTAGCTAGATCTAACTTGGGTTCCCTGCGTAGGATGTCATGTTTTTTTAGTTTTTTTATAGTTTTTTAGTTTTTTTTAGTTTATTTTCTTCATAGGGTCTATTCTGTTATCCTAGATCTAGACCCCTACTCTATCCTAGGCCTATAGAATGCCAAGAAAAGTTAATTTTGGCTTGGTTTCATGCATTCCAGCTGTACCTGAAGCTCACTTAGCTTAGGATCCAAGTAGATCTCTATAACTAGTCTAGGCCTAGACCCTATAAGATTTAAAAAAAACATGAAAGAGGATAACATGACCAAAGATTTATTTGCAAGAAGGAACTGTTGGCTTAATTTAATGGTGAAGACAATGGAAGTAGTCTAGGCCTACAATTACTGTATAAGAACACAACATGCAGAAGGCTTAAAGGTCTAACAGCATACAATTCATTTATTAAATTAGTCAACAAACCTGACAAATGAAATGGAACGGTGAAAATCATTCACGAAATTGCAATGTCACCGACGACACTCGACAGTCCACACAGTCGAGTGTCACCGACACTGAGCTGAGCTGAGACTCGGCTCTGCTTTTGAATTTTGATGTCGGAATGATACCGGCAGGCGGTACTCAGATCTAACTTACGTCAGTTAGAAAATCAAAGAGAATTCATGTAGATCTAGAGGTTTCCATGTCGTTCAATCATATCCTTTGAGTTGCAAGCTGGTACCGTAAAACACAACGATATGTAATCAGGTCATACACAATTCATGTACGAATCGAAATACACTAGGAACAGTGTACAAATTCAGGAATTCCCCGTTTCATTGACATTGCATTGCATTTTGCATTACGTGCATGCATTGTTTTTTCCGCACGCGCATAGTGTAAAAGTTAGCAGACTATTTATTATAGCAAAAAGTTGAAGTTAGCGACAGCTAAATATTCTTGGATCTTGGATTCTTTTCCTCCTAAATACTCCGAAGAAGAGTTTTGACTGGAGGTGGTGGAGGGTATGGGGCGCCAAGTGTTACCCTAGTTTTTCGGTATAAAATCACCTCATTTTGTTACAAAATTTGTACCGAATTAATTTTGTTACAAAATGATTTGTACCGAATTTATTTTGTAACAAAATTTTATTTTGTTAAAAAATTTTGTAACAAAATTAATTTTGTTACAAAATGATTTGTACCGAATTCATTTTGTTACAATTTTTTTTACCGAATTCATTTTGTTATAAAATGATTTGTACCGAATTCATTTTGTTACAAAATCATTTTTACGGAATTCATTTTGTTACAAAATTATTTTTACCGAATTTATTTTGTTACAAAATTTGTACTGAATTGATTTTGTTGCAAAATGACTTTTACCGAATTCATTTTGTTACAAAATGACTTTGTACCGAATACATTTTGTACCGAAAAACCAGGGTAACACTTGGCGCCTTTGGACGCCAAGTGTTACCTTGGTTTTTTCGGTAACACTTTGCGCCTTGGGTCGCCAAGTGTAACCCTGGTTTTTCGGTATAAAATCACCTCATTTTGTCGCAGAGTACACTCAAAATTGTATTTTGTAACAAAATGAATTCCGTAAAAATGATTTTGTAACAAAATGAATTCGGTACAAATCATTTTGTAACAAAATGAATTCGGTAAAAAAAATTGTAACAAAATGAATTCGGTACAAATCATTTTGTAACAAAATTAATTTTGTTACAAAATTTTTTAACAAAATAAAATTTTGTTACAAAATAAATTCGGTACAAATCATTTTGTAACAAAATTAATTCGGTACAAATTTTGTAACAAAATGAGGTGATTTTATACCGAAAAACTAGGGTAACACTTGGCGCCCCATAGGAGGGTTGACGATTACATTTTGGGAAAAAGTTCTTTAGTAACTACATTTTTAAATGAAAGCGGGGAGGTTTATTATGGATATGAAGAAAAATACAAAAACTTGAATAAAGATATGAAGAAAACATGCAATGAAGCAAAAGACAAATGGCTCGATGAAAATGTGAGGAAAGAAGAAAACGCATCACAAAAAGCGTAATATATGCATAAGGAAAAAAATCAAAGTAGCTATATGATGACTCATAATAATGATTTTTAGATAAAAAATTAGCCAGATGGTCTGAATATGTAAACAATCTATTCCATGATGAGAGAGGTGAAAACCCCCAAATAAAGATAAATATTGAAGGCCCTCATATTCTCACCTAAGAAGTAATTTAAGCTGCCATATAGTAGAGACAATGAAATGTGGCAAAGCTATGGGACCAGACAATATATTTGAAGGATTAGGACTAGCTCTTGGTGATTTTTATTTGGTTGCCATCACTACTTCACAAACTAAGCACACTTTGTGTATTCAAAGATTTCAGAGGCGTTTATTTATTTCGATTGTAGCGGTCACCCTGAAAACGGAGGGGGCGTCAATAAAAAGCGGCCCTTTTGACGAAAAATAATAAAGCCCGTCTGTACTAGTTTGTCCAGGGGGAGGGGGATTATACCTCCCAGGAAGGTCACTGACAGGTGGTTATCTCATCAACTCAGCTCTCAATTAACATAAGAAAAATAAAATCATGCCGTGGAACAACAGGCACCGATTAAGCATTGTTTGTTATGTAGAGGGCGCACTAGCTATAAGTAGTACAGTGAGGATTTAAGGAAACACTGAACCAATATTAGTTTGGTGTCAAAAGAAATAGAAAAATTATCTTCATTTTGATACCAATTTCAGCGAAATCGAGATTAATTAACATCACAATTTCAGGTAAAAAACGTAAATTTTTTGGTCAATATTTTTAAATTGACAGTAAGAATTTTTTTTTTTCCATAGCTCGAAATCAGAGAGGTGTATTTTTCATATCTTTCAAGGGATTTGCCCATGTACAAGGGCAATAACCTGATGCAAAAGAGAGGCTTATATCTCTTTTCAGTGAAATCTATAGCAGCCCGCAAAGTTATTGACTTGATTTCCACAAAAACATATTTTGTTCACATTAACTTTATGCATATATTGAAGACTTTTTTGGTGTGTTTAAATCGATTTTTAAAGGTAAATGTAACTTTAAATTACAACCTCAAATCATCATGAGTTTGGTGTCATAATCATGCATAAATAATGTACCATAAACTATACCAATTTTATTGAGCTATGCGATGTGTAAAAATACAAATTTGAGCCGAAAACATGTTATTTTTGCATGGTGAATACCCCCCCCCCCCCATGCACCCCACTTAATAATTTTATCCAGTATCTCGGTAAAATAAAAATGTGTATACCAAGTCAGATTAAAAAACATAATGCAGGCATTTTTATTTATTCCGTCGGGTATAGATGCAAAATTGGGGAAAATATGAATTCTTTTTCATGGAGTGATGTTAACTTGCTTATTACACTAATCAAAGTAAAGAAATCAATCTGAAAATGTTTTCATAGTGTTCATGATCTTATAAACATCACTTTAAGGACTAAATCCTAACATATGAATTTTCTTATATGACAATAACTGCCTTGCACTACTTAGATTTTCCTAAACTTGTATTATGTTGTTTAGAGGATTATCCCGAAGGGCACAAAAGTAACTGCGAAAGAATTGTCTTTCGCAACTACTTTTGAGTTTCCTCCTAAAATTTGCTGTTTTGACTGGACTAGATCTCTACCCAATCAATGACATGTGATGGCGCTGCACATCGCCAGGTCTGAGCACTGAACTCTGCGTAGTATTAGAGTTCAGTGAGTCGGAGGCGCCATTACACTCCTTTATAGTCAGGATGTTGTCCTTCATCTTGGAAAAGAGGGCAGTCCACTCCAAAATATTGTGTGCATGACATTGCTCAAAATCTTCTATGAGCTTTGAAGAATTTATATTATTTTCTGAATATTGTATATTCACAATATATATTCACAATTATATTCACAATTATTGATTTTTCTCTAAATAGTTTATAAAAAGTCACATTTTTCATGATTTAACTGAAAACATTACTCTATATTAGTGCATCCACACAATTGTTTTTAATTATCAATCTAACTTGGATGCTGGTGTGAAGAAATAAGATTCTTAGGGGAAAAATAGGAAATTCATATTATCAATATAAAGAAAACAATTAGTCATAGTGAGGACATGACGTCACAGACTCATGTGTGAATTTCCAATTTGTCTTGTGATTTTCAGTGTTCCGTAGTTTTACAGACTTTACAAATAATTCATAACTTTCTTATAATATTAGATATGCGATTTTTTTGGGGAATAGTTGGTTTGTCTGATTTGTCTGCTTCTATTGAAAGTAAGTTATTTTTGGAGTGGACTTGTACTTTAACTTTGATTTAGTCAAGAAGTTAGACTTCTGACGGTTTTGAGAATGAAAAAAAAGGAAGAGAAAAGGTAGATAAAACGAGGAGGAAGAAGAGGAGGAGGAGAAAAGAAGAAAAGAAGAAGATGAAGGAGAACAAGAATAAGAGGAACAAGAACAACAATAATAATAATAATAATAATAATAAGAGTTTTGATGGCAGTTTATAAATATTATCTCTTATATTCATCCTCCTCTGTTTCATATATACATCATCACTTGAGTTTTTATTTTAAACATCATCTTTCTCTAGCTGTTCCATCACCCACATCATCACAATCGTATTTCACATTATTTTCATTATCACCATCATAGATTTAAGTATGTTTATTAATATGTTCATTACAGCTATATACTGAACAAGTATGTTAGCAAAGAAGCTCTTCATATTAACATGTTTTACCGGTAATCAATACCATCCTCACCATCATCATCATCGTCATCATCACCATCATCATCATCATCATCATCACCATCATCATCATCATAATCATCATCACCATCATCATCATCGTCATCATCACCATCATCATCATCGTCATCATCACCATCATCATCATCATCATCACCATCATCATCATCACCATCATCATCATCATCATCATCACCATCATCACCATCATCATCATCATCATCACCATCATCATCATCATCATCACCATCATCACCATCATCATCATCACCATCATCATCATCATCATCACCATCATCATCATCATCACCATCATCATCACTATCATCATCATCACCACCATCAGCACCATCATCATCATCACCATAATCATCATCATCATCATTCATCATCATCACCATCATCATCATCATCACCATCATCATCATCATTACCTTCATCATCATAATCATCATCACCATCATCATCACCATCATCATCATCATCATCACCATCACCATCATCATCACCATCATCATCATCACCTTCATCATCATCATAATCATCATCATCATCATCATAATCATCATCATCACTATCATCATAATCATCATCACCATCATCATATATAATCATCATCATCATCATCATCCACATCGTCATCATAATCATCATCATCCACATCATCATCATAATCATCATCATAATCATCATAGTTATCATCACCATCATCATTATCATCACCATCATCATCACCATCATCATCATCACCATAATCATCATCATCATTCATCATCATCACCATCATCATCATCATCACCATAATAATCATCATCATCATTACCATCATCATCATCATTGTAGAGCGCCATATGATGTGATAATGGTGATAATGCCTTCTGTCATTAGCGACACAAAATACATCCTTAATCACAATTACTCTTGATCTGTCACAATTCCCATCAAATTATCATCACATAGGACATTAATATTAACCCCTAAAAAGAAACGAAAGAAATTTAACACTTGGCACATAAGAACTAAAAGTAGAGTGTTTTTAATTTTTTATCTTCTCGTAAGCCAGCATAAATATCTTAAATAATTAAACCATCACATAATAATGAAATATAAAATAAAGCTACTTTTTTCTTTACACAACTACACCCATATAAATAACCCCACCATCCTTAACCTGTCACAATTGCCCACTGTCATACATACCAAATCAAGAACTCATCCCAACATCTTATCCTTGTGTTATCAAATCATACTAAAAAACCAACATATTATCAAAATTAAGAAAAAGAAAAGACTTTGGATTCTACTTTCAAACATCAACAAACAATATTAACACATATAAGGAATAATTCAGTAATCTGAATATCCTCAAAATAATTAAATTGGTTGCCTATAATCACGCTTTAAGATAAATTTGTTCTCTCATAAAATGAAAACAAAAATATATGCTGAACTATCTTATTATCAATAAGCTAGAAATTACAATTTTTTTTTTAAAAATCTTGATCAGTGTAAAGCAGTGAATATAACATTAGAAGAAAAATCTAGTACATAAAGCATGCATGTGTCAAAGCCGGTATAAGGATTAAAAAAAACATAGGAATGGAAGATCACTAACATTTGGGCAAGGCTTCATGTATACAGTAATCATTTGATTCTTTCAGTGAGTTCTGATTCAACAAGAAAGAAAGAAAAAAATATTGAAACATCTTCTGAATGGGATAACACCCTATGTTCTGCATGCACAGAAGAGATGAAATCTCTGTAAATCTCGAACAGCAATATTAATATGATTTATTAAACAAGAAGTTTGCTCTGAGTTCCTAGAGTTGTGTCTCAAGTAAAACTGGGATATACAGCGATATCTTAATGTACATAGATATACCACTAGTGCATCAATGAAAATGATAACAGTATAAAAAGAAACAAATATACATTGCATTAGGATATTTATCCATAAAATGCCTATTTATGTCATTTATACAATATAAAGTCTTTATGCCTGGAAATATAATAAATATGTAAAAACATATACAGCATGATACTTATAATTTATAACTGGACAGACAGAACACCTAAACTAATAATCTGAATGGAGAAACAAAAATGATTCAAATTAGGACATTATGCAGGTCATTGGATCTGCCTTACCATAAAATCCATATAATTGACATGTGTGAATCAATTCTGTTAAGGCAGAGCAATTCAGAGTTTCCTTATTGTCTAAATTAATCAGTTTTCACTCTCCGAATTGGCAACAATTAATCTCATTTTCAACTTCCTTATAGTTTGAAGGAAAAAAATGAAAATGTCCATAGCTGAACCGAGGTGAAACAAAACACTGGATTGCCAATTTATAGACTTTAAAGATTAGTTACAATTTAAATCACTCTTATCTGAGAATGCCAAAACGTACTGCATTGAAAGTAGGCTCAAAACTTTATGTGACTTTTGCTCTTAATTGTGCTCATGTATAATGTGTCATTCCAAGCATTCTGGATCTAAAGATAATGCAAAAATGCCACTAAAATGAGACACTGTACAGCTATGGGATATATTGCAAATTAAGTAAAATGTAGATGCATACATGTATATTGAGAAGTTGCCAAATCTGCAAACAATAATCAATACTTACATGTAAATAACAAAAAAACATGAAGGATGGCATTGACAATTTATGATTTCTGAGAACAAAGTACTCAAGGTAAAAATAATAAACGTTTCTTTTAATGAGGGCCAGTTCTCATGATTATACTTGTTAAAGCCCTAAATGACTCCGATGTTTTTTTGAAGATATAAAACTCTGATACATAGGTGAAATTGTCTGTTTGGAGCAAGAAGGCCGTAACACATATAATTTCACACAGAATTAGAATCCTTTTAGCTCTGATCAGACAAAAATGTCCACCATCTTGCAACCCTTGAAGATTACACATCCTGTAGTGTAAATAAAATATTGACACCTGAATGGCTAATTACAATTATTATTATGATTATCATGTTACAATATAAACAATTATCATTATCTCCTTAAGTACTGTTATAGTTAGATTTACACTACAAAAAAAAACCTTGGCGGATCATAGAAAGCCAGTTTCAGAAATTTCCTCCACAAATCCCAGTTCGTGTGCTTTGTCCCTTTAGAAAACTTGAAAATGTCAGGTTGAAATACAACAAAATACAAATTAATTCAAGTTCATCTTAATAATCTTTGGCAGGGAGTATATATCAAAGTATTGTCATTTTTCAAAAACTTATAAAAGCGCATAGGAGAAACATCGGATCGCGAAACCAGCAATACTTTTACGATCCCATTTCATTGCTACATAAATGTACATTGGTCTATCGGCAATATTAAGAGATTGTGCAAATATATTGACTCTTTGTCTGTATAATGTCAACATATGACATACTCAGTGTCTTGATTGATTACAAAACTGACAAGACAGATACATGTGTAGATATTATCTTTTCTGATATCAATGATCTGTCCCGACTGCAACTTATAGTTATACTTATATAATATAAGTTAATGAGTTAGATTATTGGTTCGCGATGGGAAGCACATCATACTTCTCCTTTTGGTATATTGTCTGTTGAGAGACAAAAGGGCATAACTGTGTGTTTAAAAATGATGTGTTAACACCCTTCTGGCTCTCAGCATGTGTGTAAACGCAGAGGAATAGGGAGGAGGGCTGTGCTCACTAACCGCAAGCGCAATAAAGATCTTCAGTGTGAATCATCCTATTCTCAAATAACAAGCTTATTTGCACTGTGACACTCTTTTTAAATTCATGTTTGTTTGGTCATGATAAAATCATATATGCTGAAAAAAAGCTCAAGAGTATCTTGTCTTGAAAAGAAATGTATACACATATTAGATATTTAGGGGGAGGGGAGGGGGAAGGGCTTTTAAACCTTTGACAAAGGAACAAATGTGAATGTCAGGAACTGGCTAGCAATATTATCTTTTCTAAATGTCAAAATGTAGCGAGACTTTCTTAGAAAACAAACAAAACAATTTGCCGATAATTCTCAACTTAAGGATACCCAATGATGGCTAGGATATTTACTGTATACACAGAGGGGGTGGGGGGGGGGGGGGGGGGGGGGTGGTACAAGCTGGTTTTGGTGCCTCTTTAAATCCACTTGTGATTTTGATAGTGTAAAGGTCAAAAGCAAAATTAAGATTCCTCATTCTACTTCTCAATGCATTTTGGCTACTAATGTTATCTTTTCTAAATGTCATTTGTAAGAAAAGTTATTACTTTCTTTGATATAAAGCATACAACTGCAACTGTTTGCTATTTCCTGACTAAATACTTGTGGCTAGAACATTCAGTGTTTACACATGTATCTCAAGAGTATTATGCATATAGAGCGATTTCACCGCGGGAATACCTTGTCATTTCAATGTCACAGTTTGATTACTTTCATATACATACACATGAATGTTTTCAAGGAAGGAGCTGCATTGTAAATAAATGATTTACTTGACTGATATGAATATTGGATAAACCATATGGGTAGAGTCTAAGAGTACAACAGGAGGCCAAACAAGAGAGAGAAGGATGATTGCTTAGCTCTTCAGGTCCATGTACATGTATTAAAGCCCCACTGTCCTACTTGTAGCTACTTGCTCCCTCTATATAGAAAACTTCCCCAATCAGTGCCTGTTGGTCCCCCATGATCCTCTTTTTCTTATGTTAGTTGAGAGCTGAGTTAATGAGATAGCCACCTGTCAGTGACTTTGCTGTGTGGTCTAATCCCTTCTGGCCTAGTGTTGATGGTCTTTAAATGTAAAGCCATTGCAGTAAATATACCCACACTGCTTTAGATATTATTCCTGCTACTGTATAAACTGAGTGAGTATATCTTTAATAAGAACAAACTTACAAGCCCTCTCTCAACAGTCAATAATTCAAAAAATAATCAGACACGGCATAAGACTCAAAGTTAGTCCAGTATTCAATTTGGGAGGAAGAAACAAAAGAGCAACTCAACTCCCCCCCCCCCCCCGACACCCCTTTACTGTAATGTACATGGTGTATATATTACATCAGAAAAGGTGAAAACGGTTACCATAGAAGGCAAAGTCAAAGTGACAAGAAAAAAGAAGAAATTAACTCAACAATCAGTCTTTGTTTGGAAAAACAACTTTTCTGAAATTAAAATTCTGCTAACATCTTGTGCAGAATGGACTTGTATATATATTCAATGTCATGTTGGATTGGATAAATTGGGAGGGTTTACCAAATTCAAAAAAGAAATTCCCTTATCAAGTCTCATGCAGTTACTCCAGACAAGTCAATTCCAACACTCATGTTCTAGACATCCATAAAACCAGTAGGAAAAGTTAATCATTAAGCTTTACTTGAAATGGGATACCAACCAATTCAAATTGGCAATTAGCCACTGGAAAACTGTAAGTTGTTCAGAATATTAACGTCTTCTAATCGTCACTTGGCAAATCCAGGATTCACTACAGTTTAATTCTAGAAAGCTGATTTGCATTTTAAAAAGATGTTCGTACAGAAGACTTATATTGCAATCAGAAAGTGCCTACTAAGAAATCTGTAATAATAGCAGGAATATTCCTTCATCAAATGTGATATTTTCTTACTTCCCAAGAATCTACTGTGAGAATCATAATTCTGCTAAAAGAGACGTTAAAGCTCAAATATTCTCTCAGCTTGATTACAATATTCCAACTCTGCCAACCCGTGATAATAAGTGCCGCATTCTAAAAACTGTGATGTCATTTGTTAAGGTGAAAAGTATTGTAATTGTCTTAACATTAGGAGTTGCATGGAATACACACATATCACTGGTGCTTGCACAGATGTATGTGCTCGCATGCAGCCAGCTTGCCTCAAATTTAACCAACGACTTGTCCTAATTCAGATTTGTTATGACAATTGACAAACTCTAACCAAAATAAAAGATGACATAGTTTTCAGAATTCCAACCCAGAGGCAGCCAGTGATGTTCGGTGTGCAGAAACACATCTAATGATGGACCTTTTGACATTAGCCAAGTGCTAAACATATCAAGTCTACTTTTTAGTAGACTGCAGACTTGATTTTCTACAACAAAAGTGTGAAAAATGCAATTATTTACTGAGGCAAACTTTTCAGAAAAGATACTTGAAGAAGATAAAGTCTGAACACAGCTTTGAAGAATATAAAAAAGAAAAAAATTAAAGTGTTGCCCGGTAGCTCCAGAGTTCAGAAGGAAGTATCACATTTTCCAAAGATTTAGTTTCAAACCATTTTTCAATGAGTAGTGTATCAAATAATGCCTTCCTAGACTGCTCTGTTCCTCCCTCTCTCATATCATTTTCACAATTCAATCAACCGTTGACATATCACCCCCATTACTTAAAAATAATATGTGTCATTTTAATGTTTTTCCAAGATGTGATATAGTAGACAAACATGAGAGCATATTACTGTACCTATGTTGATATCACTTCTCATATAGATGTGGTTAGAATGAAATTACATTCCATACCTTCTTTACAAATTTTCAAAGGACAAATGTTGATGTAAGACATGTCTTTTTGTAGATGATTAGTCGATTGTATAGTACATATTTTGTTCATATTTGTATCATAAGGTCGTTCCAGAAGAGAAGGAATTTAGCAGTTGTATACGGTAGTTTGCAATGTTTATGAGATCTACTTCCGATCATTTTGCACATTGAAGCAGCAGGAAGTATACTTCATATTAAAGAGAACCCACACACTGCTAATTATGTTTTGTAAATAAAACATTGCAAAATCTTAAAGGTAATACAAAGTTTGGGGAAATTTTGAAAATTGGCTGGATAGTGATTGTTTACAATTTTGATAAACGGTATTTGGATGCCCGGTATTTGGATGCCCCTGTCGATGTATTATAAGCACTAGGAAATTTAGCCCTTAAAACACTTCTATTTTCGAGAAAAATTTAATATAAAATTTTACCGGTGCTCGTGGTAAATTTTGATAAATTTCAGATAGCGCCTACGGCCATATAATGGGAGCTGCGACCATGAAAATCTCAGTATATGTAGTTGTGATATATAATTTTCAAGCAGGAATAGCTAATCGACCGATTTTTAGTCAAGAAACATTGTTTTATAGCTTAATTAATATCTTGACCTTGAGAGGGAGCTATACAACATAAAGAGTTTATTATTTACAATTACATAAGTTTAGACTTGATTTCAACCGCGACAACGATCACTGAATACAGTAGGATCGCATATGCTTCCAATATGTTCATATGAACCAAATTCATGACCCCATACCAAAACTTTGTAATACCTTTAAACAAGAATCATCTATTGAGAGCCGGAAGGGTACTACCCCATAAACTATACCACAGATGCCCTTTAACATGTCAATATAGGAAATGTAAGTATTTTCTTAATATCTCTTCTCATTCAATCCCTTTCAATTTAAAAAGGAAAAGAAACATTATTATATTAAATTAATTTCCTTTTGCTGATCTACCTTCACCTTCCTTTTCTAGTACCTTATATTTTGACTTTCATTTTCTATTTTAAAAAAAATGAAGTGTTCTCCTTTTCTGGATAGAAATGTATGATATACCGGTAGTCCATTTGCTTGCTATTATTTTTCCATGACCATATTGTTCAGTCATCTGACTCTATTACACATTTGCTTTAAGAAATGATTATGCCATAAAAATGACAATATAACCTATAAAAATGAACCTCTATTGATGATCAATTTGCAATTTGTATATGATCAGTAACGATGTATGATCAGTAATATTTATTTGTATGTGCTCCTGAACTAATATTGGTAGTAAAGGTGCATAACGAAGACATTACATGTCACTTATTTATACAGGTATTATAAAGTCTGGCTGTTTACAGAAGCAGATGTGTTCCAAGGCCGATGTCCCACATGCATAACATACTGGTGAATTCTTAGCCTCGTTAATGAGAATATAATGAGCCTACGATCGCTCAGATAACACTATGGAATCCCAGGAGGATGTTCATCTCATCACATATATTCCCTCGTACAGTCAAACCTGTCTATAGCGACCGCCCAAGGGAAACACAAAAGGTGGTCTTTGTAGACAGGTTCCTTTAGTACATGTTTCACTATGGCAAACCATTTTCAAGTGAAACAAATAATGTGGTCTTTGTAGACAGGTGGTCACTAAAGCAGTTTTGACTATAGTTGCATCATAATACACATATGCATTCCATTGATTTTAAAACATAGTAATTAGCTTTTGAAGACATAATTCTATACTTTTGTAATGGTCATGGGAAGGAAGATTTTATTGGAGGTAATAACGGTAGAGAGTTGTTTTGAAATTATTTGCCTAGTTCTATCAATACAATCGGGCAATGGAAGAACTTAATTTAATGTAATTTAATTTTAATTAAGGAACTTCACATAACTATCTTGATCTAAGGAGACATGAACGAACAAATCAATACTGTTTGGTTTCTTCATTCTGTGGTACTAATTAGATTTCTCATCAATCTAACTAGAAAGGAACCATTATTATCTGTAAACTAATATTTGTATTAAAAAATCCAGGGGTATTTCAAATGCCACTTATAAACTCTTTACCTAGATCAATAAACAATTTAGACTACTTTCACAACCATATCAAATGTTAATCGTATCAAACGTTAAACGTATCAAATGTTAAACAGTACATGTATCTTTTAATCCATTGCCTACTGGAACCAAGTGGTCCCTGTACTATGCATATATGGGAATGAGAGAATTTAGATGTCAACAGGTTAAGAATATTTCACAGCATATATCTTCACTGCGTTCATTTTTGTTATATGATGGCCAATATTGTTGTCTGCTTTATCTTCTAGTTCAGAGCATTGACAAACTTGATCCTGTGGCTTCACAATATTGTCTGTTCAGTGCCAGAAGGGTGTTAACTCTGTGTTAAAGGTATTACAAAGTTTTGGGAAATTTAAAAAAAATGGGTGGATAGTGATTCTTTACAATTTTGATATATTTGGATGCCCTGTGGATGTATTAAAAACACCAGAAAGTTTAGCCCCTAAAACACTTCTGCTTTCGAGAACAATTGAATATAAAGATTTACCGGTGCTCCCGGTAAATTTTGATAAATTTCAAATAGCTCCTACGACCGTACAATATTAGCTGCAACCATGGAAATCTTAGAGTATGTTGTTGTGGTATGGAAATAGCTAATCGGCCGATTTTAGTCAATAAACATGGTTTTATAGCTTAATTAATATCTTGACCTTGAGAGGGAGCTATTAAACATAAAGTGTGTATTATTTACAATTTCATAACTTAAAAGTCGATTTCGACCGCGACA
>JAVYIG010008747.1:0-85718 GCA_035222895.1 Strongylocentrotus droebachiensis | reverse complement strand
TCATTTAAAGCCCGTCTGCAATATTTTGGCCAGGGGGATTAGACATCCTTGCAAGGTCACGGACAGGTGGTTATCTCATCAAATCGGCTCTCAATTACCATTATAAAAAAGAGGATCATGGGGGACCAATGGTCACCGATTAGGCATTGTTTGCTATATAGAGGGCGCCAGTAGCTATAAGATGTGCAGTGGGGCTTTAAGTCCAGAAACACTTCTAGAGAACAGAGAAGGCCCGGAAGAATCCACCTTTAGAGACAGGTAGGCCCCTACTTTATTTCATTAGCATGAATGTGATAATCCATTTTTCAATGACAAATGACAAAAATCAATGACAAATCTGCTGATAACCAATCACAAGCAAGCATTTCAGTAGCTTATAACAAAAACTGTCACTTGTCTCTGATGACAAGTTTTGTGAAACGGGTCCCTGAAGTGCATATCTGGAAAATCAAGGAAATTAAAGGGGAAGTCCACCCTGATATCAAGTTGGTTTTAATAAAAGCAAAAAAACGAGAGAAACAAATGGATGAAAGTTTGAGCAAGATCCTATTAAAAATAGGAAGTTAATTTCTTTGAAGTTGTCATCAGTGAAACACAATTTCTCAATACTCTGACCTACAGTATGTTGCGAGCTCCTCTCCAATTTGCTTTGTACAGAAAATTCCATAAAGTTTCTTAGTTATTGATAATGGAATAGATATGTCTCATACAGGGGTTGTATGAAAACATATTTGCAATAATTAAGGTGTATGTATGAATGAACATTTTTTTAAGGGAAAATATAATTTTGTTACAGGGCATATGGAAAGGGGCCTGGCGAGACACGTCACAGAGTTACCAATTTGTGTTTGATTGATCGCACCTTCAAAAATTCATAACTTTCTTATTTGCAATCGTTTTTTTGCTCAAACTTTTACTGACCCGTTTCTCTCATTTTCTGCTTCTATTAAACCCCAACTTAACATCAGGGTGGACTTTCCCTATAATAGTCTTTGGAATCCTGTAGATAAACTTCACTGAGAAAATTTGATACACGTTTAATTAAGGACAAGAGTAACATATTGTTAAAAATCAAAGTTAAACTGGAAAAAAAAAGTCAATTTATGACAGGGTATTAGTACTAACAGGCAAAGATAAACAAAAACAAGGTTAGATTGAAAAGGTTTTGTAAAGAAAATATCTACAGGAATATTTGCTTATCAAAGGAAAGGTACCTTAGCAAAACCCGCTGGCATGAAAAATGGTTCATTAAAGAAATAAATTGCTATTCCTAATGATATAGGTGCATAAACATGTGTAAACCAGTTTCATAAAATTGTATAAATGATTAAGAAACAAACTTGTTTTTTACACGAGTTGTGAAAACACAAACATGTTTGCAATGATGATAGGGTACGTGAATGTATTTTCTTTTGAGAAAGTATATTTTTTCTGTTAAGTGCATAGCAAATAGGAGAAATCACTGCAAGATACACCACAAAGTTTTCAAGTTGTGTTTGATCGATTCCAAATTAAAAAATTACTTATGTTCCATGAGATTTTGCTCAAGACTTGTACCGATCTGTTTCTCTCATTATTCTGCTTCAGATTAAAACCAAACAAATACAGGTATATCTGTTTACATGTAGCACAGGATCATAACATAAAGGGTCTGCCTCTATGCAATGAAAACAGACACAACGCCTTTCTGAATAATTATTGTAAAAATTCTACAAGATGTTGATAATAGCCTTATTTTTTTGGATTAATCTGAAATTTCTCAGGTCATAGTTTTACGGTATTCCCAATGCCTTTCATGCCAACAGGTTTTGCTACGAAGTAGAAATCGCAGGTTTAATCTTCACATAATTGGAAACTGACAAAACAAAGTTTTGAAACAGCAGAATTGAATCTGATGTAAACAACAGCCATCGCACACCTTACTCTACAACTGGATTTTGATAGAAATTGAACAGTATTTATCTTCTAAATTTTGCCCGAGGTCTCAAACAATCATAATGCTAATATAGGGCTACACACTAATTTTGTGGAATGGGGGGGGGGGGGGGGGCAGATTGAATTTTGTTTAGTCTGAATGTACAGACCCTATGTAAAAATTAATAAAATCCAAATTTGGGGGATCCAGACTGAGATTTTGGGCGGCCTTGTGTTCCGGGCGCCTGTGAGCATTGAGCCCTGAGTAATAGACAAATGAAATGGTATTTTAGACCTTCACTGTAAAAAAAAGGGAACAAAAGAAAAGGAGCTACAATGTATATTGGTCATCTGTTGTGACTGGTAAACATAGGAAAGATTAGCAGCCTATTACCCTTTCGTCCTACTTGAAAGCTTGCAACACCCTGCAATTTTGAAAGAAAATTTGGGAGCTCAATTGGGAAAAATTTACACTGAACAAGCCTTAAATCATTTATTTCAATAAATCCAGTTATAGTTAGGTTGCAAGGTGTTCCAGTCCAGACCTCAAACCACCCCTTCATTTCCAGCCTACAGTGTGGCAGTGGTGGCAATATTATAAAATGACAACTCTATGACTTGTTTGCCAATGACTCAACCTGCGATCTCTAACTGATGGAGAACAGTGTTAGTAAGAGGTCTCAAACACAACTACATTGTGGTTAGCACTATCTAACATGCACAATCCAAAACAAAGCCAAACAACAGAATACAGGAGTTAGAGAAAACATGAAGTACAGAAAACGTGTGCTGAAATGACCACTCTAAAAGAAAGTGCAAATTTGAGATCACCAAATTTGTAATTGCAGAAGAAAATTGAGAGAATATAAATGTGCAATTTAAGAAAATCTGTTTTACTTTTGGGGCAACAACTTTTATTTTTTGGCCATGAATTACAATGTTATAAATCAATTTTAATATAATTTGTTGCATCAACATTTTTCTTTTTCTTTTGAGTATGTGTGAACATAAGAGTTCCCTTTTCCATGCATTAAATTTGATATTAAAGATTCCTATAATTTCTTATTTAAAAGATGCAAGTAACGTGAAGTGTTTAAATAATTATTTAGCTTCTTTTGGATTCTTTCCCCAGTTTTGGACAACGAGCACAAACAGGGACAGGGATAAAGGTTGCAACAACAAAAAACAAGCCAAAGATTTTGAAATTTAATGGAAATTGAGAATCATGCTAGTAGAGACCCACCTACTAACACGAGTTGGAAATGTGCTGGTTTTTAGAGAGAACATCAGTTTTAGTGGATATAAATGTAACATACATATACAGTTGTTTGTGTGTGTAAGAAATTTGGGAAACTGGGTTTAGGTCACCACTGAAACCTAGTTGACTACTTCTAAACGAAAAGGAAGAAGAAAAGTAAGGAAAGAAAGAGCCTTGGGAAAACCTAAATACTTTGACAACAAAGTTAATTAATCGATTGAAACAAAAATTAAAAAATAGCAAGCCAGACACAATCAATCAACCTCACCAGACATAGACACGGCAGGTACCCCAGGTACAGCGGTAGATTCTGTTGGTTCCGCAACTGCGACGGGGGCAACGTCCATCGGCGCCTCAAGCTGTTGGCTCGGTTCTGCCTTTGGCTCTAAGGGCACCTGTGCGGTTTCAGAAGGGGGATCTGAGCCAGGGATCTCGGGGATCTGCATGGGCTCGCGCAGCTGTTGTTCTTCAGCGGGGGTTGGCAAGATTTCAGTTGATTGCTGGGTGACCTCTGATGCTGAGGATTGTTCTTGAGTTGCAGGTTCACTTGGGAGTTGTATTTCAGGAATGACCGGTTGAATGACCTGTGGCTCTGATGGCTCAAAGGCCTCAGGAATACTAGACACCTGGGACTCATGCGCAGTAGGTACCTGCTCCACCGCCTCAGGGGTTTCAACAACATTGTCCTCAACGTCCATAGGGGTTGCCTCAGGCTCTGCTTCTGGAACCAAAGGTTCCGTCAGCTGCCCAAGGGTGGCCACTTGGGCCTCTGGGTAAGAGTCTGTTGGTGGAGCAATGGCAGCTATTTCAGATTGCATGCCTTGCGCTCCAGGAGCATTTGTGGCTATTTCAGATTCTGGGACTATGGCTTCAGGAGCAGGTACCTCTTGCTCCTGTTGCATTGTGACTCGTGGCACTTCTTCGACTGGCTGAGACACATCTTGGACCTCTGGTAACGATGACTGGGAATCAACCTCTGGGATTGCTTCGAACCTCTCCTCATCGACCTCTACAGGTACTACTGACTCAACGCTGGATGATTCTCCTGCTACCCCTGGAGCTACCTCAGGAACAACCTCTGGCGCTACTTCTGGAGCAGCCTCTGGTTCTTTAACTGGTTCTACAGGTGGTTCTACAGGCGGTTCTACTGCTTGTTCTGAAGCTGTTTCAACTGGAGGTGTTGGAGGTGCTCTTTCTACACTCTCTTCCGCTCGAGGAACTGATTCTAGGAGGGAAAAATTGTTGGATAGGTGTATTGCACATGGAATATGGTAAGGAAGGTGCGATTGAGAACAAAGAAATGGACAAAGTCTCAGTTTTTAATTGTTGCAGTGAGGGTACAAGATTGCGGTGCCTATAAATTAAAGTGCGCTTCTGAACAAGTGGGGTTAGAGTATTTCATTTCAAGAGGATTCAGTGCCTTATAAATCTCTTACATTATTATTATTACTGAAGTCATTTAACCAATTATTATTTCATAATTTTAACGTAGTTGTCATTTTGATTAGCTTAAATCCATGCAAAATTGTTATCACCATTACATAACTGGTATAATGTCATCCTGTTTGACCTTGCTTTTGAAGTATTTTGTAATTTGGGTTACCTGAAAACTCCTCAGTTTATACTTTACAGTTTTAAAGAAATTAGAATAACCAAGATGATTTAGCACCAAATATTTGCATTATATATTTGCCTGTGATGGTCACTTATTAAATGGTAATTAAGGTCCCTCTACAGTGTTGGGAGCCCCGAAAAATTTGATGGCAAAATTTTACTTAAATTGTATCATAATGTGAAAGAGGATGTCATTTATAAAGACACATTTCTGAAAGGATTTTCAAAACAAATGTGTTTGAAGTTGAAAATTGATGAAAGAAAAAAAAAAAGCTTTTCTGCGTACAACAGAAAACCCAAATAATGTATTTTTGTTATCAATATTTGTCTTCAAACACATTTTGGTGGGGGGGTGGGGGGGGGGGGGGAGGGAATCTTTGCAGAAGTGTGTCTTAAATGACATCCTCTTTCACATTATGATACAATTTAAGTGAAATTTTGCCATCAAATTTTTGGCGAATTTGGGGCTCCGAACACTTTAGAGGGGCTTAAAGAGGAGTCATACTTCTTCCTTTCTTTTTTATTTTATTTTAAAAAGTGTGATTGATGAAAACCAATCAGGCACGGATGCCCCATTAGATGTGAGATGACCATTGAGTTTGCCTTGACTTAATACATCAAGTACCTAAAACCTAGTTTGTGCAGGTCGGAAAGATTTCCATTTTTACACTAGCTAAAACTTCTATGTCGCGATTCATTCTCCTATTATATCAGCATCCTGTCATCAAAGATTTACTGATAGACTTACGGTTCTTCTACAGGTCCATTTAGATTTTCCCGGTCAAACATGGCCAAAAGCACATCTGACCAATCGTGTTTGTTGAGAAAAAATCTTCCTAGAGAATTAAATTTTTTGACAGCACAATGGGCTTTTATGAACAGGAAACAAACAATAGAAAGTCTTTAAAAAACCGGAGTTACTGGACACAATTTGTTTCTTTATTTTGTATAAAATGAACTGTGGCATGGACTTTCACGTAGAGAAAAAAATAAATTCTGGCCATCTTTCTGACCTGCACAAGCCCAGTTTAGGTATAATTATGTAAAAAAGTCAATGCAAAATCTATATGGTTGTCTCACATATATACATTGTACATGTATATATATATATATATATATATAAATTAATGTGGCAGTTTGTTATGATCTCGGTCCTGTTTATGAGCCAAAATAACTCGGGCCTAGTTATGGATCCAAGTAAGCACAACAGCAATTGTAAATAAAAGGGATGACATTAAAATGTTGTAACCTTCATAAAAGAAATTTGAAACCCTGAATGCACTTTCCCCAGAAAATACCTTCACAGGCATTGTAAAATGTGGCCATCTAACCTTGTACGCTCATTGCAACAATTGTAACACAATAAAGATGAAGAAAACATAGACGGAAGCTGTAGAAAAACAAAAACAAACAGGGGAAGTCTGTAAGTGGTCCATTGAAAGTAAATATGTTGGCTCCTCACAAGAAATTGATGGAAGGTGTAATGAAAAGTAGGTATAATGGCTGTTAGAGAAAAAAAAAGGAGAATGATTAAGGATGCCATTTAACAAATTTTCCATAAATATTTGTGGAAGGAAAGTGGAAATAGAAAGCTGGAATATGATATATCATTTGTGGGGAGAATGGAGAAAGTGTTTGTTTTTGTAGGATACAAGACGGTGATAAACGGATGGATTATTTACTGACAAAGTGAATGCAAATGGAGAAGAATGAAATTTGTGCCTGTAATACAAAATATACCAACCTAAAGTATGTTGATAAGGAAAGAAGAGATACCGAGATAGGGAGACTATACATGTACATTGGATAAACAAGAGAGAGAGAGAGAGAGAGAGGGAGAGACACACACACATACCCACACACACTGAAAGGGGTGGGGGAGGAGGAACAATAATTAATACTGCAAGGGAGAATGTGCTTTAAAGGTAGGCGTTACTACTGCAGCTAGAAGGGATTAGACCACACAGCGAGCCATCGAGGTCACTGTGACAGGTGGCTATCTCATTAACTCAGCTCTCATTTAACATAAGAAAAAGAGGATCATGGGGGACCAACAGGCACCGATTTGGGAAGTTTTCTATATAGAGGGAGCAAGTAGCTACAAGTAGGACAGTGTGCCTTTAAAATGGTTATAATTAACAGAAAAACACAAGAAATGATCATTGTAAGTACAACAAAAGACCCAGAATGAGTGGAAATTAATTTTCAGGAATCCAAGAAATGACATCAGCAATACTCATCTATTTTCCTACATTTTTATCAATACCAAGTCGAGTCCATGGTCCTGCTGCCCTTTCATGCGATCTCCTGCAGAAATACCCTAGAGATTTCATCTAAATCTATAATTACATTTCAATTAAAAGCACAATGAGAATTGCTACGAATGTCCTGTTCAGGAGGAATATTCAATGTGATAATTGGCTAATTAACATAATGTAGCAAATGCTGTAATAAAAATATTTCTACTTATCCATCATACACACTTCAAGTAAAGTATTTCCAATCACTATTTTTTGGGGGGGTCAATGTACAAAATTACAAACTTAAATCTATTCTTTGTTGAAAAATACAGAAGAAACAAATACAGTATATCTGCATGATAACTAAGAACATTTCTTAATAAGGGGAAGATGTCATTTCCTTCTGTAGCATGTCTTAAATTAGTGAACGATTGAATTACTTTACAAGGGTCTGATTGATCAGACTAGTCGATATAATCCTATTGACATTGCGTAATTCACATAAGCCCAACTTTCCTTGAAAGAGAGGACACCACTGGACATAAATCTCAAGTCATCCTTTTGTACAACACAAGTTGGTACACAATCTACACAATAGACTGATTCCTAAGTAAATCCAAGTCCTTGAAAGTGGGGAACATAGATGGATAAATTTTACTGTTATACGATCTCTTACAAGAAAGAACAATTCTAAATTGAGGTTTGCAAAACCCCAAGCCATCTTATTGTGCAACACAAGTTGGTACACAATCTACACAATAGACTGATTCGTAAGTAAATCCAAGTCCTTGAAAGGGGGAAACATACATGTAGATGGATAAATTTTACTGTTATACGATCTCATACAAGAAAGAACAATTCTAAATCAAAGTATGCACCCCCCCCCCTCCCCTCTCCTAGTGTCCTTGATAACCTAATATACACATAAGTATTCAATTAAATAGTAGCTCCTACAATCTAGATGTTGAAATGAGTGGTGTTACTGTTGGTAAACTAATTCCAACACATTATTTTACAGGAGCCTGGTACCCAAGTCTACCATCTGTTTTTAACTCACCCAGCCTTGAGACCAGGGGGGTGTTTTCAGAAAGATCCTAAGTTAAACTTATCTCCAAGTTGGACTTAACAATAATGGAAAGCATTTTTGTTTTAATTTTTTTTTCTTCAAAGGCATAAGATGTTGATTCAAATCATTCATATTTTCTATTATCAAGGAGATTTCATGTTCTCGATGTGGAATTTATTATAAATCTAAAATATTTCGATTTCCCTTTTGAATATATTTATTCTAAGGCTACAAATGGCTCTCCCTAATTTTTAAGTCCAACTTAAGAGTTAAGTTCGACTTAGGATCTTTGTGAAACACCCCCACCCCCTCCCCCCCCCCAAACTCTTCCCAAGATGTCTTGTAAAAATATACATACATTAACGTGACAGATATTATTGATGGCAAAATAACTTTCACATTTTTTTTTTTTACAGGTTCCCGGTCTTAAAAACTATCATTGTTTTACTGTCCCTACATGTAGGTATAGTACGCTTTGTGACCAGTTTGTTTCTTTGGTTAGACTAGATACAACTGGTTTTCTTCAAGAAAGTTCTAAAAAATAACATGAATGATGTGATTGACAATTTCAACTAACTCCTATTATAAAGGCTATCATTTTTTCAATTTCCCTTGGCTATATTAAGCTTTGAGATTAGTTTGTGTCCTTGGTCAGAACAGTTCTTCTCTACACTGCATTCATTAAGAATCCATAAAGATGTCATTGCTATATTAAAACAAGCTTATCCTATAGCAAAAATCAGCAGAGATTCCAGAGAAACAAGTTAAATCAAATTTAGATTGCTGAATAGTGAATACCATTCCAATGAAGTTGATGCTCCCAGGAATATATCAGGAATATATCTGCAATATAACTGAAATAAAATACATTTCAATTCATCTGTAGATCTAGTTGGATGGTGTCTGCACTTGAGTTGACATTCAACCGGAGTGGGGGGGGGGGGGGGGGGGGGGGGGGGGGGGGGGGGGGGGACGTACATAGATAAATATCATCATGTTGGACATACCAACAAATTCCAATTAAAATGAAATATATTTCAATATATCTGTAGATCCAGGTGGATGGCATCTGCACTGGAGATGATTATAAGGGGAAAAGAGAACATTAATAGATAAATAATCATCATATTGGACATACCAATATCACCAATCAAAACAAAATTTGAGTAAACAAGGAACATTTTTTATTTGTACCTTCTTTCTTTCCATCTCCCTGAGGTCCAACGTCATCTTCCATCTTCTCCTCCTCCTCTTCCTTCTGTTCTTCTGGAGCAGCTGTCTCCTCTGCGGATGCCTTGTCCTCCTTCTCCTCTACCTCCTTGGGAGCCTCTGGCATCTCGGCATCGTCACCATCCGCTTCGTCTTCCTCGTCTTTTGATACCTTAAAAAATCACGGAAAAACAAAAAACTCTTTAATTTGTACAAGGTACCAAAACTCAAGAGTTGTAACAAATTCACTTTTTAAGAGTGAAATTTTAAGATGTAATTCTTTGGTCCTAGGTTAGTTGGGATAAAAAAAATGTTCCATCTGATGAAGTTGTCCCTAGTATCACTGCATCGTCACCCTAGGCTTCCTCCTCCTCGTCTTTCGATACCTTAACAAATAATGGAAAGAAAACAAAATTTCATTACTTCTTAGGAGGTAGCAAAGTCTACTTAGAGTTGTAACAAATTTGCCTTTTCAGAGTTAGAAATTTTGAGATGTAATTCTTTGGTCCTAGGTTAGTTGGCATAGAACAAATGACCATCTTATGAAATTGTCCGTAGCATCACAGCATCGTCACCATCGGCTTGGTCCTCCTCGTCTTTCAACACCTTAAAAATCATGGAAAGAAAAAAAATTGTTACTTCTTACGAGGTAGCAAAGTTTACGATTTGTAACAAATTTTATTTTTCAGAGCAACATATGAAGATGGAATTCTTTGGTCCTAGGTTAATAATAATAATAATATTTAATTTTTATATAGCGCTTAATACAAATGTCTCTAAGGTTAGTTGGCAGGGCTTAAATTAATCCAAGGCCACCAAGGCCATGGCCTTGGATGCCCCTTTGATTGGCCTCAACGCCCCTCTCATTGGGCTTGGAGATTTGTTGTGCCCTTTCCAATCCTTCCTATTTGTGCTGTAATATAGGAATGTGCCCTACAGAAAAGTGGCCTTGTCCTAAAAATCTTGAAATTTAAGGCCCATGTTGGGATACAATTTTTTTTCTTCATCTTATGAAATCCCCTATGGCATTTCAGCATCATTAACATCAGTTTGTTCCTTCATGTCTTAACAAATCTTGGAAAGAAAAAATTCTTTACTTCTTACGAGGTAACAAAGTTTAAGAGTTTTAACAAATTTGTTTTTTCTTCATTTGAAGATGTAATTCTTTGGTCAGATGCTAGTTGGGATACAAAAATGTTCAATCTTATGAAATCGTCTATGGCATTCCGGCATCATCACCATCAGTTTCGTCCTCCTCATTTTCTAATACCTTCAAAATCATGGAAGGAAACAAACTTCATTTTTTCACCAGATCGATTTAAGTCGAGTCACTTTGAGCTCCTGATAGGGAAATCATAAAATGTATTTTTTTCATTCCTTATATTAGATAAAGGAAGGTCCTATCTTCTAAAAGAGAAAGTCCACCCTGATATCAAGTTGGTTTTAATAGAAGCAGAAAAATGAGAGGAATAAATAAGTGAAAGTTTGAGCAATAGGAAAGTTAGGAATTGTTGAAAGCATCACCAGTGAAACGTAAATTGGCAACAATCTGACTATATGATCTTGTGATGTCCCATCCCATATGCCCTGCACTAAAACAAAATCAAAATAATCCAGAACCACAGCACAATATTGTTCATGAAATTGTTACAAGTTTTCTTTACATAATCTTTAAACTTTTTTCTTCTAATTTCCAAAGCATCAAAGGAACACACATAGAAAGTCTCCTATATAGAAAGACCACAGCCTGAACGTTTTAGCCTCTTCTCAGTGGTCTTTATAAGCTAGCCCCGTTTCATAAAACTTGTTATCATTTATATCAATAACAAACTGTGCTGAGTTTTTATGACAAATTTGCTCTCAGCCAATTAAATGCCACAATTTCAGTAGCTTAGACGTTCAATGTTATTGATAACAAGTTTTATGAAACAGGACAACTTAGGTTCCTTCCTAACCTGACTATAGGGGAGAGTGGGGTTGGTTGGAACATTTTTCAGAAAAATGACTCTATAACGCAATTAAAATTGATTCAGGATTTAATAACTTTATCAGTTCAAGCATACATCTGTGTGTTATAAATACAGCATATAAAATTCTAAGAATTGTTTTTATGTTATTAAAATAATCCACTTTGAAAAAGTTATCTCAGCTGTTTCAACTAACCCCATGCATGGGTTAAGTTGGAACATGACATGGGGTAAGTTGGAACATGGTGTGTGGTTACTTAAAAACTACATTGTAACTACTTACAACTGTTGTTAAATGATTTTAAAAATCAATTTAAAATTTAATATTGCATGCCCTAATGATCAACAACAATCAACAACACTCAATTAAGGATACACAGTCTTTTAGTTAGTCTTCTTCTGAGTCTACTTGAGACCTTTTGCAGTCACAGAAGTCTGTAGGTGTCTCGAGGGGGCTACGGTGAGATTAGCTGAAAAGACGATGTAGACTTCACAGGTTATAAAGTTGTTTACTATTGTTACAAATTGTACGCCTAACTATGTGTTTCCAAAACAATATTTCAGGTTCAGAACCTTAACCCTAATAGACCTATAGCTCACTATATCTCACTGTCGAAAAATCAGAAAATTGCACTAAGTCCGACTACGTCATCAACCGGTGGCCTATATAGGTACCAAATCGCTGCCATGGCAGCATCACAGGCCTGGCTTGCTATGGGTGATCAAGGGATTGGGGTGCGAGAGGTCCCTGGTTCGAATCCCGGGTGAACCACTCTTTTTTTCATGTATACATTTGAAATGAGATAGGCTAGAAACGAAAACAGGGTTAGGGTTAAGGATGTACCACATTTAAGTTAGTCTCCTTTGAAGTCTGCCTAACACTCCTGCCATGATCACAGTAGGAGTCTCAAGCAGGTTGCGAAAGAGATGCGACAGATATGATCTACCCTTGAAGTTTAAAATCAAGGAATAGTAAAAAATAAAAAAAAACTTCTAAAGGCCTACTGTTTATCACACATTTATAACCCATTTTATGTTAAGGTTCAATAAATTCATAACTATAAAGTTTATTTTCCAAATAGGCCAGACCATTCCTAGAAAAATAGGCCCAACCCTAAACTATGCACATATCATTGACCTTCATTCGAGTGCAACTTCAAGATGATTTTTGTAATCTTTAAAAAAGTTCAGGAGATGCCCTAAAAGTGGGAATTGGAAATTTGTGCATAAAAAACTACATTTGATTTCAACATGATCTGAATTTGTGAATAGGGCCTATTTACTAGCGTAGGCCTACATTTAACACAATTATCATTATGTGGGTAGGCCTAAGCTTACTACAGCACGCTTTCATGTGAATACAAACAATTGAGTTGTCCATATAATAATACTATGTTTAAATTTAAAAAAATACAGTAATATGCATTCACTTTACATTTAATTAATATGATGGGGTTGGTTGGAACATGTTCCAATAAACCCCATGCCCAATGTTTCAACTAACCCCGAGAGCACATAGCAGATGTTTAAGCTTATTGTGCAAAACATGGCATACAACTGCACACCTATTTAGCCTTATTTTGTAGCTTAGTATAAGAGCCTTACATACCAAAAATATAGCCACATGAATCTACAAACATCATAGAGATAATACAAAATTTCTTAATGTCAAAAAATTTAGTCAAAAGTTGAAAAATCAAATTTTCCTTTCTAACTCTAAGAAGACTGAGACCCATGTGCTGTAGGCAATGTGGTATGTGGGGGTTGCTTTTGCACACCACCTGATGGCAGTGTTTCTAGAAATTAATTGTTGATTTTTAGGAAAATCTCAATGTTTCAACTAACCCCGCGTTCCAACCATCCCCACTCTCCCCTACTACCTTTGATTCTGGTTCTTCTTCCGGTGTTTCTTCTGCTTTTCGTTTACGTCCCCTTCCCGTTGTCTTTTTCTCTGGTGTGGCGGCAGGCACCGACTTGGGGCGACCTCTCGACTTGCCAGGGCTCGACTTCTTAGGGGGAGGAGGGGACGACCTTCGACCTCGGGTCGGAACCTCGGACATGTCCACCTTGGGCTGCGTGGCTATCCTGGCGCTACGACGACCAGCTGCTGGGGCTGCCGACCTGTCTGTTGATTGAGATCTGCGTGGCATGGTGGACTATGATTTTTCACAAGCAAAAGAAAATAATCCGGAAATTCAATTAGTTTCATTGGTCAAAGCAAGAAACAAATGACTATCCAGCTAAATTTCCGGAGACAAATTGTTCAGTGAATTTGATAGTGAATTTGCCAAACATAAAAATGTTCATTAGCTTTAAGAAAAAGAAAGGAACAAGTAATTAAATGAACTAAACCAAAAATATATATGACTTTTATGATAATAGCAATTAGCTGAATGAACTAAGGTGCACGCATGGAGTTTGATCAATTTAGCGAACCCCCTGGGCACGCCTTTTTATTGTAATCGCTGTTGTTATTAAGTATCAAGTTGGCAACGCAAAAACAGGCATTTTCTCATACAATTCATGCACTTGTGTTTATGGCTGAACCAACAACATGAACTCTTGGCAGTTGGCAGGGGTAATGTACATCACAGGTTAGCTCCCTTTACGAAAAAAGTAGTTAGCTAACTCCAGAGCCAGTTGGCAAGGTTCATCGGGTAAGGCAAGGGGATGGGTGATTAAAAAAAAAGACGCATTTGAGGTTTTGTTTACATCACTCTTCGTACAGGCATATTGGCTAGGCGATATCAATATCTTAATTCATTTTATCAATTAGTCTGAAGTTAGCCCTTTAAAAAAAAAAAAAAAAAAATCAACAACAAACAACAAACACCAATTTACAATGTTAAATTCAAGCAAAAGGAATCTAGAAAATAGAAATGTGTATAATGTGAGAAAACATTTTGACAGCTGTTTTTAAAATTATAGAGAACAAATCGTGATTCATTTCTTGAAATATAAAACATTACAAATGCAAGTTCACCAACATTGGACATTATAAATCTGTATCGGCTAAACGACTGTAAAGAGTCTACACACGTGCACACTCGACTTGGCTCCTCGCATTTGATCTAACGTGCAAAATACGTACAAAAGTTCCCATACAAAATGCACGCACGTAAAATGCCCGCTATATTGCGAACAATACATCTACGACATCATGATCATACAAACACATTTATTCTCATTTTTAACGATACACACATTTGAAATAACATTCTAATAAATCTACACTACTATTACGAACTTACATTGATCAGTGATCGACAGAAAAATAAAGAAGAAAGGTAGAAACCGAGCCAAAATCAGGCAGACGTCGCGTAGCTTCCCTCTGTCTTGCACGCTTGCCTCGATATAAGGTGACCTTTGTGTATTTTTATTTGACCCCAAAGCCCGCGAAAAGGGCGCCCTCAAGTGAATGCTTTAAAAATTGCGAGAGCTAGAGTTTACAAGCATCGACGAACTGGATGCATTTTCTTTCTTGGAAATTGTTTTTGGACTATTTTTTTTCTCAGTATTTTTCCCCCTCAATGTCCCAACACGAGAAATCACAAACGATCAATTTTTTTATCTTTCTTTCTTCAGTGGGAGCACTGCTGTTGGAGGTTCTTTTGCTCTTCTTAGGAAAGGTTCCGGGTTCGATCCTGCACTACATCCTTGGAAATAGTGTCCCTCTCTGATGGGGGTATAATGATGAATGCAGGGTCCTCAGGCAAAAATATTACTAATGCTGACGAGGCCCCAATGGGTAAATCAGTTTGTTATTATTATTATACTCTACCCTGTGTTGCTGTAATATCTCGTGGACTTCTTGACATTTTTGTTTTCATAATTATTATTGAATGTTCGGTATTGTTTATAATCCCTATCAACCCCAGCAGGCCAGTGTTTTTTTTTATCCGGTATGTTTATTTCTTCAAATTAATCATCACCGGGAACTATTCTCTTTTTCCTTCTCCTTTCCCCCCTCCATCTTCTCCTCCTTCTTCTTCTTCTTCTTCTTCTTCTTCTTCTTCTTCTTCTTCTTCTTCTTCTTCTTCTTCTTCTTCTTCTGCTTCTGCTTCTGCTTCTGCTTCTTCTTATTCTTATTCAGCTGCCTTCAGAGTCCGATTGTAGGAAGACCTTCACGTTTAAATTTTCCTTGACCGAAAGGGCGTGCAGAAGGGGGGGGGGGGGATCTGCCGGCATATGCCAACTTTAACTTGCATCTTATTTGTCTATTTCGTTCATTAGACCATAATGACATGCAGGCTAAAAAGAAATTAACTTTCAACTATAATATAACTCCATGCATGAAACCCAGTTTAAATTTTACGAAATGTATAGGCACTGTGTTCTCAAGAATACATCTTACGATATAGGCACTGTGTTCTCAAGAATATTAGCTATATAGCCTATACGTTCTCAGGGGCGGATCTAGCTTTTTGCTAAGGGGGGGGGTTGACTCAATGACGATGCGAACCATGCACGAGCCGCGTAGCGGCGAGGCGATTTCTCTCCAGTGTGCGTTTTTTTTTTTTTTTTTGGCGGCCCAAGGGGGGGGGGGGAGTTTAAACCCCCTACCCCCCCCCCCCCGTAGATCCGCGCCTGGTTCTTAATCTCTCGCATAAGCACAAACACATACTATGGTCTTTTCGCTTCGTATTTATTTCAGAAACGTGATTTGTGTAAACTTAATTTTAACAAGCGTTTCGCAAAAGTATTGAAATGCCTTGAATCCAATAAACCGGCTTACTTCATGAAGATTTTCCTGGACAACTTGAAGGCTTAGACGAGGCTTGACCGTCATAGCAATTAATTATGTATGCAGACTGCATGTATTCCGAGTATTATAGTTTATTCATTATTGTGGCTATTTTAGCCTCGATTAAATGATTTTTTTTTTAAAATGAATTATTTATATTTGTCTGTCGCTCCAATTTGGGGTATTCTGAGGAGTCTATAGGAACAGTGTGTGGCAACAGTGTGTGGAAGTGTGGTCGGGTGGTACGGTGCGTCGCACTTTGATGGTGGGGAGGCGGGGGGGGGGGGGGGTAGTAGTAGTGTGTTTGGTTAGATGGGGTTATTTGTTTTATTTTACAACTGATTTCATTTTTGTTTTCATCAATCGTACAATCTATGTAATGAAAATGTTTAGAATTCATGTCAAGGAAAAAGAAATGTAATTTTATTTCTAAGATTGCTTTGTATTGTTTGGAATCAATACAAAAAAAGCTATTGAAAAACATAAATAATAACAAAAAAAATGTAAAACTTGTACTTAGTCAGTATAGGTCCCCAGGTGAAAAAAACATCCAAAGATAATACGTAAACAGTCTATTACAAACAACTTTATCTTGCATTATTTTAAGAACAAAAAACTAACAAACAAACAAAAAGGTCCAAATGGTTAATCACTTCAACTGTGGTTTTGAAAGAGGACTTTAGGATTTGCCTCACTTTGTTGCTATCAAGGTACGGTCATTAGGCGATCTATCTACATTCTTCTACTCCTTATTGTGTCTAAAATGACCGCATCCAACCGGCGAGTTCTCAATCAAGCGTATCATCGCTACAATGCATTTTCTAAAAGAACCCCGATTTTGGAGGTATTTTGAGGTTTCTTTAGGCCTATTATTAGAGAGTGAATGAAACGTAATACAAGAAGTTACTACCCCTACAACCATAACCAGAGGTACTGTGTACAAATTCACCGCCTGTATAACAAGAGCACACTGTAAACGAATAGCCCCGCCTTTATTTATACGCATCAGGCGCCCCTGTCGATTTCGTCTCCGTTGTAAGCCGACATCGAAGAAAAACTACGATCCATCACCAGCTCGATCTCCGGGTGATATATTTTGTCTTCAACAGGAGGTAATGCGACATCTGATGATTTTTTAGCTGCTACCAAACCGGGCTATTTAATATTCTGTAAGTTATTTCTGCGGATTTTTTTCCCGTTTATCACTGCCTTACTATTTCAGTCTCTCGATCCTTGGATTTGGTTTATTGGGTTGCTGTCAGATAGAGTCTCTCGAATGATTAGCAGGTCTTTAACGTCTTCTACTCGTTAGTACTCGACTGAATTTATTGCTCATCAAAACTTCAATATACATCCAAGACCAAGCTCACTAAGATACCGATTTTACACTGTACTCAGCTACTTATATACATATTTTTTTTTTAAACGTATTATTACACAAAAAACATTTATAGGGCCTAAATATACCACTATATGATAAAATCTGTTAAACGCTTTTATAATATTATTTAATAACAATGTGTTCTTCATGGTGTATTTTAATGTTGGGTCTATTGGCAAACGACATTATAATGCAAAGTGATAGCTGTAAATTGGGTTTGTCCTGTGCTATTACGTGTCCTTCATTTAAGTACGATCAGTAAGGTGATGTTAGTATAACAATATTACTTATGTTACTTATATATATTCACTATTCATTATGATTGTGTAAACATATTTCATAACGACATCCAAAAGTTATTCCGATTGTTTGCCATTTTCAAAATTCACATGCCTAAGATGTGATCTGAGAGCAAAAGCAACAACGTGGAATCGTATATGAATACAATTTGTTATTTTTCGACTTTGTATTCATATCGACTTTGTATTTACCAACTACTGTAAGCCCATTTCGAGTAATAATAATAACAACAACATCAACAGCACCAACTATGATAATAATAGTACTACTGTAATATTACACTACTACTATGATAGATATGATAATAATGAAAATAATGATGATAATAATAAGATTAATGATAATAATAATACCACTTATAATAATCATAATTATTATTATTATTATAATTGAAATTATCATAATTAGTAGAGTAATAATAATAATAATAATAATAATGATGAGAAGGATGATAATAATAGTAGGAATAAATATATGTTATTACAAAATTTGTGAATTTACTGCTTTCTATTTCTTTTACAGACTTGCACTGACTGAAGTGTACAAACAAACAAGATGGATAACAGCACAGAAGACACTATCTGCACAGCGACAGATGCTGATCATTTCTTCCTGATTGTTATGTCATGTATCATCTTTTGTAAGTATTGATCCCCCAACATCGAAAGGAGATAGTGGATGAGAGGTAGAGAGAGAGAGAGAGAGAGAGAGAGAGAGAAAGAGAGAGAGAGAGAGAGAGAGAGAGATGTGTACGGAGACAGAATCAGATGCTGATCATTTCTTCCTGATTGTTATGTCATGTATCATCTTTTGTAAGTATTGATCCCCCAGCATCGAAAGGAGATAGTGGATGAGAGGTAGAGAGAGAGAGAGAGAGAGAGAGAGAGAGAAAGAGAGAGAGAGAGAGAGAGAGAGAGATGTGTACGGAGACAGAATCAGATGCTGATCATTTCTTCCTGATTGTTATGTCATGTATCATCTTTTGTAAGTATTGATCCCCCAGCATCGAAAGGAGATAGTGGATGAGAGGTAGAGAGAGAGAGAGAGAGAGAGAGAGATAGAGAGAGAGAGAGAGAGAGATTTGTACGGAGACAGAATCAGCCTAGTGCTGATCATTTCTTCCTGATTGTTATGTCATGACAGTCATGTATCATCTTTTGTAAGTATTGATCCCCTAACATCGAAAGGAGGTAGAGAGAGAGAGGGAGAGAGAGAGAGAGAGAGGGGGAGAGAAATAAAAGAGAGAGAGAGAGAGAGAGATTTGTACGGAGACAGAATCAGCCTAGTGCTGATCATTTCTTCCTGATTGTTATGTCATGACAGTCATGTATCATCTTTTGTAAGTATTGATCCCCTAACATCGAAAGGAGGTAGAGAGAGAGAGGGAGAGAGAGAGAGAGAGAGGGGGAGAGAAATAAAAGAGAGAGAGAGAGAGAGAGATTTGTACGGAGACAGAATCAGCCTAGTGCTGATCATTTCTTCCTGATTGTTATGTCATGACAGTCATGTATCATCTTTTGTAAGTATTGATCCCCTAACATCGAAAGGAGGTAGAGAGAGAGAGGGAGAGAGAGAGAGAGAGAGGGGGAGAGAAATAAAAGAGAGAGAGAGAGAGAGAGATTTGTACGGAGACAGAATCAGCCTAGTGCTGATCATTTCTTCCTGATTGTTATGTCATGTATCATCTTTTGTAAGTATTGATTCCCCGACATCGAAGGAAGATAGTGGATAGAGAGGTAGAGAGAGAGAGAGAGAGAGAAATATTGATGAAATTAAAGAAGGCAGAAGGGAACAGATAGAGGGAGGGGAGATGAAGCAGAAAGGAGAGAGTAGCAGAGGGAAAGGGGTAAAATGAGGGAGAGAGAGAAAGAAAGAGCTAATTAATTTTGGGATGGGGGTAAAGGTGTGCGGCATGATCATACAATCAATTAAAATTGTCAAGATATTACCTTTCTTTTTTGAGCCTGTTATGCAAATCTTCTTTTTTCCTTTCCCTTTTTTGTATTTTGGGATGAATGGTGATAATAGCTTTACTATAGATTCGGTCCAGAGAATCGTCTTGAAGTTCTCAAGAACAGCTTACTGAAAGCAAGTTTGAAGCTCCAGTCAGACTGCCCATATGCCCAGTGAAGCATACTTAAAGGGCGAGTCCACTCCAAAAATAACTTACTTTCAATATAAGCAGAAAAATCAGGCCAAACCAATCAACAAAAAGTTTGGGCAAAATCGGGTAACTAATAAGAAAGTTATGAATTTTTGAAAAAGTATGTATACTTACTTCACCTTGGTCAAAAGTGGCATAAGTTGAATAATGTCTCGCTAATAAACATTCTATCCCTGTAATTATTCACCCTTTTCATTCCCGTATAAATTATATGCATCAGGGCAGCGAGTTCGCCGACATCTCACACGATGAACACGCGTTTGAATGGGATGTCGTGAACTTTTACTTTAGAAAGGTTTCGTGAGACGATGCCCTCATAATTTTATTAATATCACATTCGTAATGTCTCTTTTTGTCTTTACTTTACTTTTTCCTCAAACTTCAAGTGATGCAGATGGGTTTCGCCTTCCTCGAAGCTGGATCAGTGCGCGCCAAAAATACAACCAACATTCTTCTCAAAAACCTGCTCGATGTTTGTAAGTACTGTACCCCCCCCCCCCCAAAAAAAAAAAGAAGAAGAACATAATTATAATGTATGCATATTCTAGATACTGGGATAGGGCCTTACACGATTCGCATTTTCAAAATGCTGATGAGATGGCCTATGTTGTACAAATTATTTTGTATTCGTGCTTACAAGAAGGTGAGCTATTTCAAAACTCCAAGATAAGTATTTTCACAAATTGTTAGATTTGTCAATCAATAAACATAAAATAGTACGAAACATTTTGAATCATCCTTGATATAATTATACTTTGTTAACACAGTTTCATCTCCACGATTGCATTAATACGAAGAAGTGTGATGGCTCAGTGGTAGAGCAGTGTTCTCGTAACTGGGAAGACCCGGATTCAAAACCAAGTAATGTACTAGTGCCTTTAGGTAAGGCATCAGTTCTCATTACCAAGTCCCTTGGAGAGAACGTAAATCATTCGGTCTCCATGTTGTTAACTAAGCATACACATGCTGTATCTTAGCAGTCTGGTAACACAAACCAACCAACCAATTAATATCTAATAATAAAACGACATAATTCGAATGAAAAAAAAATCAAAAACATTGTGTTGATAATGATGTTGATGATTATGAAGATGATAAGTGTAATGATAATTAGAAAAATGTTCAATCATGATAATATAAACGATTAAAATGGTAACATCAACAAAAGAAGCAACAATATTAATGATGAATGACAATGTTATTTGATATAAAGTTAATATAATTGAGAATACTCAACAGTAGAACAACATTGCTCACATCCAATCTCTCCATCTTTCCAGGTATAGGGGCGGTAGTATACTGGGCCATTGGCTACGCCTTCGCATTCGGGAAAGAGTCGAATCCTTTCATCGGTTACCGGTATTTCTTCTTCGAGAGCCTACCGTCTTGTCTCTACTCACATTTCTTTTTCCAGTTCGTGTTCGCTGCCACGGCGGCCACCATCGTCTCTGGAGCGATGGCGGAACGTACGGAGTTCATGGCCTACTTCATCTACTCCACTGCCATCACAGGTGAGCATCATTGTCAGTGGTTTTAGAGGGACTTTTTTTTTTTTTAGAGGGATGGGGGGGGGGAACGAAACAACCCCACCAACTCTTCAAGCCCCCCGGATCACGAGGCGCATGTAGAAAATGAACGCAAGAACCCCCAAGCCTCTCAAACACCTAACCCCCGCCCCGCCCCCACCACACACAAATCAAAGAACCGCATTATCATTATCGGTAGGGGCGGCTTTAGGCCTACACAATTTTTGATGATAACCATGCCGCGAAAGAGAGCTAACTGTACCCTCAAGCTGTAAAACGGTCCCGTGATATTTATTCTCAATTTTAACTAAAAAGCGAAACCTGAACAAGACAAAATAACAAAAAACAGCACCAGCATAAGTGCCTATAAAAAACAAGTGCAGTTAACACAACAATAACAAAATCAAACCCGCCAGCAATGGTTTTATAGGTCCTTAGATGTTTAAACTTGCCCCAAAGGAATTTAAAAGAGCTTACAACAAGCTGATATAAAATGAAACATGGAATTGTATTTGCATATGAAGAATGTAACGGTTGCATGTCGGAAAAAAGAAGGGAAGAAAGAAAAAAAGAAACAACAGAAACAACAACACAAATCCTAAGGAAGGAATGTAAAATCAGCCTATCTGTTGTCTGAAAATATATTCTCCGAACATAGTTCAATTCCTAAGGCCGTGGGTGGGCCTGGGGGTTGGGTGGTGGCAAGTGTCCCATATGCCCCTGGATACTTTTTCAAAGAAGAATAGAAAGTAACATCGATTATTAAAAAAAACAAGCAATGGTAGTTTTTTCTTTTATAAGAATATTTTTGTTTTGTTCCTCCAGGATTCATCTATCCGATCGTGGTTCACTGGGCGTGGTCTAGTGATGGTTGGCTCGCCAACGGGCCGTCTGGAATCGGCTACCAGGTTAGTTGCCATGCCGATATTACGACATAAAAATCTTAATTGATTACCATTCAAATGCTACACAGATTTCATACGGTTGGAATTTGAACCCTAGTAGAATCCACGCTTTAAAGGTAATACAAAGTTTTGGGAACTTCTGAAAATCGGGTGGATAGTGATTCTTTACAATTTTGATACATTCGGATGCCCCTGTGGATGTTTTATAAGCACTAAAAAATGTAGCCCCTTAAACACTTGTGCCATAGAGAAAAATGGAATATAAAAATTTACCGGTGCTCCCGGTAAATTTTGATGAATTTCAGATGGCGCCTACGGCCGTACAATAGTAACTGCGACAATGAAAATCTCTGAATATGTAGTTGTGATATATAATTTTCAAACGGGAATAGCTACTCGGTCGATTTTTGTCAAGAAACATTGTTTTATAGCATAATTAATATCTTGACCTTGAGAGGGAGCTATACAGCATAACGAGTTAATTATTTATAATTACATAACTTAAGACTCGATTTCAACCGCGACAACGATGACTGAATATTGTAGGATCACATTATGCTTCCAATATGTTCATTTGAACCAAATTCATGACCCCATACCAAAACTTTGTAATAATTTTTACATCCCAAACATATACATTTTTATCCTCACTGTGTAGGTATTTATGTTTATATATTGTGTATTGTATTTGTAATCTTCTCCAGTAGTTGCCTTCAGACGCATGAATCACGTTGATCGATGAAACCACTTTTGATTCGATAGGGGCTCATTCATTATGTCCTACCTTGCTTCTGTTTCTTTGTTTATAATGCAGATGTTTGTATATGATCTCTCTCTTTTGATTGTTTTTGTTTGACAAGTGCACCTAAGGGTTTGATTTCAAATGGATTCGGTGCAAAGCTCATATGTTATCATTATTATAGGATTTTGCAGGTAATGGTGCTGTACATTATTTTGTGTACAAAGCAGCTCTATAAAGGAGGAGCTGTCATGTTATAGGACCAGGTAAAGAATATTTTCAAGGCAAATATTCTATGCCTCCATGCAAGTGCACTCTACACTGCATATCAAACGTTTGATTTCCCGCCATTGTTTTCAATTTCCCCCAAATTTTTAACCTCATTCCCACAGGACTTTGCAGGTAGCGGTGTTGTCCACTGTGTCGGAGGAACAGCAGCTTTGGTCGGAGCCGCCATCCTAGGACCACGTATCGGACGCTATGACGAGAATGGCAAGTCTAAAGTGATTTCAGGTCACACAGTCCCGGTGAGTCATTGATCAGTGTGCTAATTGATTTTCTTACACTTACATAATTTGTTTCTTTCCCATTCTGTATGACCCTCCTTATTTGTCTAATAATTATGCTCTACCCCTCTCTAGTCATAACAATCATAACAGTGTAGTTTCTTGCAGATTACTTCTTTCCTGGCCCGCATCCTTCCTCTCAAGCCCTTTCAATATCTTCTTGTAACATGTTTAGTCCTCGCAGATGAGTAGGCGTATATCTACAATGTAATGTAGTCCCTACCTATCCCCTTAATAGAGTTAACAGTATGAATACACTTTCTTCCCTTCATTTCTTTCTGTTCCATTTCCTTCTATCTATTCAAATCTCTCTTTATCTCGCTGCTTCTTTCTCCCATTTGTCATGTAACCGAGCATCTTGAACCAATTATCGTTTTAGTATTTTTATTCTTTGGTCCTTCATCAGAGCCATATTTGTAGAAAATTATAGTTCCACGGGATAATGAAACTACCTTCCAACTACCCACAAACAAAAAGGCGCCTTAAAGCCCCAATGTCCTACTTGTAGCTACTTGTTCCCTCTATATAGAAAACTTCCCCAATCGGTTCCTGTTGGTCCGCCATGATCCTCTTTATCTTATGTTAGTTGAGAGCTGAGTTAATGAGATAGCCACCTGTCAGTGACCTCGCTGTGTGGTCTAATCCCCTCTGGCCCAGTAGTATTGACGGTCTTTAAATGATCGGTTGAATAAAGCTAAATGATATTTTAATTATCTCTTAAATTAAGATGGTTGCTCTTGGCGGCTTCGTCCTCTTCTTCGGCTTCTTTGCCTTCAATGGCGGCTCCCAAGCTAGCATCTCGGTCGAAGGAGACGGGACAACAGTCTCACTCGCGATCATTAACACCATTATCTCTGGGGCTTGTGCTGCTTTGGTTGCCATGGTGATCCGTAAGATTGGCTTCAGCGGAAGTTACTGGTCTCTTCTGACCACCATTAATGGTGGGCTGACTGGCATGGTAAGCATTCAAGATCGTTATCATTTTCATCTATTCAAAAGTTAAAATATAATTATGAAGTTGAACAAAATAATCTTTACGCAAGGAGATAGGTGGAAGCACATCCAACCTATTTAAAGTAGATATTCATTGATTTTAAAAACTAACTTTATTTTCATTATTGCAAAGTTGAAACTTTGATTCGACAAGGTTATCAAAAATTCAATGCTTGGAAACATTCGAAGTAATGATTATTATAAATTACAAAACGCTAAAATACAGCCCCGGCATAGCACCTGAAGAGCTCTCCGAACGCTGCTTAGATGTGTGAGATCACAGTATGGACATGACTTGCACAAGCAGACGATGTCCCATGACATCTCACACACTTTCAGTGCCTGTGTTTTCATCTCTCTCTTGGGTTCTTTCTCTTACTTCACTACCGTCAGGCTAAATGTATAATCTACTGCCTCACTCTAAACCCCGCGCATGTTTTTATTTTGATGAAAAATGCAGCGATACAAAAATAAAGTAATCTGTCGCTTGTAAACAAAATAAGACGCCATTGTATATTCAGCTGCACACACCGGGGTATGTTCGGCGTTTCAAGAGGGAACAAATGCCGTCCTTTATATCATTCCGGGGGGTTTTAAATTTGAAAGTCTGGTTTCTTTGATTGTTAATTAACCCCTATCCTGTGTATTTACAAGCAAAATATTTTAGTTATCAGAATCAGGTCATATCCCCTTTTGAATGGTTTGGCATGCCATTACATTTATATTCAATAAACTCATTATAATTTGAGAAATAATAGCTTTGCAATTATGTTCATTCTCTATGGGATGTCGTCTGCTTGGGCAGTGTTGGTCCATATAGTGACGTCATTAAAACATCGTTATTTTTCCGGCGAATCTCTCGTAAATCCCAGCTGCTATATCGAGGTGGTTGTATTTGTATTTTTATAAATCACCCGATATGTAGTTGACCTAAAACTTGTCCTCTTGCCATCTGTTAGCTTACCAGTTTCTAGTGATACATTAGTTGACATAATATTTGTGATCTTCTTCGAATTTCACCTTTAAATACTATATAATCTTGTTTTCCATTGTACATATGTTTGTCAAATGTATGTATCCATCATTTTGTACATTTGCTTATACCATTTTATGCTTTGATTAAAAAGGAATAAAGACTTTATTTGAAGAAAAAAAAAATGTTAAGATGAATTATGAAACGGTCTCTTTTTACTCTGTCTATAGGATCAACATGAATTGAAAGTTTTATCGACAACATAATTACAATTGAAGAAATAAAGATTACATCGTCAATATTGCTTCAAAATGCCTCGTGTAGTAAGTTATAGTTATTTCACCGTTGATACGCTAGAACGGCCTTGAACAACAACAACATAGTACATATAAAAGTTAACTAATTAAAACATTCTTCTTTGTTTCTTTAACGACTGCAATGATAGTAAATGGATTCATTCACAATTAAAAACATTTATTTTCACTCTGATGGACTTTATTGAGGTACTTCCAAGAACCATCGTTACAAAATTACCCTTTGGGCAAACAATTTGATGAATTACTGCTCCCTATGTTCGATTTATTTGGCGCAATCTCCCTTGCATAAAGCAGTAGTGGCCATACTTCGGAAACATCGTTCAAATTGTAAAAGTTCTGAAGAGCTTCTTTAAATTATAAGTATAACAGTATAAAGTTTTTGACCATTTACAATACAATACGTTACCAAGAATAAAGTAAGTCTACCAGTGTTATTTAGGTAGGTGACACAGCAAAACCACGGCTTTTATTTTATGATGATGTAAAGTGTAATCAGCGTCACATATGTATTTTATAACAAGGAGCTCTGTGAATATAATAATAATAATAATACATAACATGTATTAGGCGCTTAATACTGATGTTTCTGAGCGCACAGTGTTCTGATTAAGAGAAGAATATGCAGAGGACGGTTGATACGCGCAGTTGTCACTCATTCATTTTACACCAGCGGCGGTATTCAGCCTCATATCGGAACTAGCCTTGGGTATACTAATACATTTCATTACTTCGGAAATGCATAGGCAAAAATACCATGTACCTGACCATGAATACTTTTACCGTATTCGCTTGCACCCCTTTTGTAGGTTGCTATCTGTGCTGGCTGTGATGCCGTCTACCCATGGGGAGCAGCGATCATTGGGGCTGTAGCCGGTGCTTCCTATATGATGTGGAGTTCTCTGATGGTTGCTGTCAAGGTCGATGATCCTCTGGATGCTGTTGCAGGTTAGTTTAAAAGGAGAGGGTCGTAAGTTTCAACATGTGGTAGGTCATAGGTCACTGACAGCAGAGTTAGTGGAAATAACATTAATGGGCGTACAATTCTCGCCCCCAGCAAACCCGTAGTCCCAATAAGAAATACCATCAAGTCTTTCGGAGAGTCTTCGTGCGAGGGAAATGTAAGATAATGACTTTTCCATATGTTGGGGCGATTTGTCGAAAATGCAGAGCATTACTTAAAGACACGTATAAGTCAGCTCTCATGGGGAATTCGACACCGTTCGGGTGTTTACCCAATAACAGGTGTTGTCAATCACCAGGGTTAGCCTTCAGTTTTATGACCATTATACCTTATGTAATGCTTTGCTTTTCCCTCGGCACCCGAAGATTCTCCGACTACTCCGAGACATTAGGGGGGTAATTCTTGACTGGCCTACGGGTTTGCTATGTGTAGATTTGTACTCCCACTAATGGTATTTCCACCAAGTCTGGTGTCAGCGAATTATGGCCTTCTGAACATGGAAACTGACGAACCACTCCCTTTAATACCAATCGGTCATGAAATTATTGATGGCTTATCATGGTGAATGACAAGACATTTTATTGGGGAAACACCCGAATGGTGTCGAATTCCCCACGAGAGCCCACTACTATGCGTCTTTAAGGGATAAGCCTGCTGCACACGAGGCGTTATTACCAATGCGCCATGCAAGGACATTCAAACGTGCATAGGCGTCGTACGTAGTAGAGTGGTTTGATCATTCGACTTGGAATGCAAAGGTCGTGGGTTCGAACCCAAGTAATGCTACGGTCACAAAGGTTCGTACGAACGATAATTTCGTACGAATCTCCCTGTTTTTCCATTGTCTTCCCGAATTTCCATTGTCTGAAAATCGTTCGTACGGCGTTCGTACGGCGTTCGTAATGGCATTTGTGACCAAGGCTTAAGCTATTTGTATCTACTTTGCTCCCTTCCACTCAGGAGCTAAATACTCGGTAATATACATAGGTAGATGATTGGGTTAGCATAATTATGCGCGTCCGTAAAAAAAGCTACTGGCGGGAATGCTCACCAGAGAGTAGTCCAGAATCTGTCCGGTCCTTTATGATAAGGAGTTTACAGAAAGCACGTGGTACAAATGACCCCAAATATCCACAGATCTTTTACATAGGGAGAAGTTCCACTTTGAGCATATATTAGAATAATAACTGCCAAAGTCCGAGATGTGCTTCATGAATACCTTTTGTTTGCCCTCTTGAAAAGAATACTCCCACCTGCGTATCATAGAATGTACCGTTGATGCATAAATGAATAAAGTTACATAACTTTCATGAGCGCATATCCAGTATTCATCTCTGTGGGTTTTACCTTTTTGGTACAAATGACCTTTATCTGCCCATGCGCAGATTGTATCTGTAAACTCCCTTATTATATTCCCTACACACTTGATTCAAACCGTCGAAGATGGCGTTATCAAGAAACTCATAATTATGCTCCCCAGCCCATCATCGGTTGGTAGCAAGTAAGTAGAGGGAGGTAGCGTTGGTGTGGTGGAGATCAAAATTAAATAGGCCAGATTCTGGTCTAACCAGGGAGTGGAGAATATTCACTGCAACGTGCGAAAAAGTAATCAAAATCAAGTGACTGGGTATAATAGTCAAAGCGTCAGAAGAAATCGAATCTATTAAACATTTATTTTAGGAATGCTCCTTAACTGGAAGAACCTAAGACGATTTTGAAAAATGTACCCTCAAACATTAAATTAAGTTACCCTCAAACATTATATTAAGTTAACACTTAATAATTTCATCTTTGGCATCCCAGGTGGAATTTTTTTTCCGTTGTTTTGTATGAAAATATTATATACTTTCAACTAGATTTTTGAAGGGATCTTTATAATTTCCATCTTTTCAAAAGAACTGGATATATTCTGAAGTTGAAAAACAATCCAAAGTTTAAATTTTATTTCCTGCCAGGTGGAGGCACTACCAACCTATTTTAAAGGCCGTCTACACTAGTTTGGCAAGGAGTGATTAAACCACCAAGCGTGGTCACTGGCAGGTCGTTATCTCATCAAATCAGCTCTCAATTAACATAAGAAAAAGGGGATCATGACGACCACCGTATATCGCTTAGGCATTGTTAGCTATACAGAGGGCGCAAGTAGCGATAAGTAGTCAGTCCCCTTTAAAGCTTTGCCCAATATATGAACGTGTTTATCTAGTGTGTTCATAATGTCAATCATTCTTTGCAGTTCACCTTGGAGGCGGTATCTGGGGGGTATTGGCCGCGCCCCTCTTCGACATGAACGACGGCGTCGTTTTTACTTTCTCTGCAACCTCTTGGCAGGTAGGTCCTATGTCGTATAGCTAAAATAAAACAATATAATAGATAATGGTTACATTAAACAACATGATTAGCAGCAATGAGGTAGATTGGACATGTAAACAGTTGATACAAATCTTGTCTTCCTACAATCATTAATATAATTATACAGATAAAAATAATTGTTGAAAATCTGGAAAAGTTATATACAAATAGTAACGATGAAACAGAAAACCTATACAAACTAAGATTGATTATTAATAAGACCGATTACTCTATGAAATACAAATTGTAAGACTGGTACCTGGTATTCAGAGTAAAAACAAAATCAAACCATGAAACATAGATGCATTTGTTGCTGTTCATATATGTTCTCTTTCTCTTCTCTTCATCCTCCTCCTCTCACTGTTGTTACAAATACCCATGATAGTTTTTTATCTTCATATTTAAATATTTCTAATTGTTTTCGTGATGTATTAACTGAAGCGCTATTATGTTTGTTGGGAAGTCCGCGTTTTTTTTTCCCTTTTAACTACCCCTTTCGCATTTGATTTCGTTCTTGAAAGGCGTTTACACGTGAACTTATTTCAATATTCTACTTAGTTTATGTATGCATTCTAGTGTAATTGTAAAAAAATTATATATTAGATATGGTTCGTATTAGTGAAACAAAGTTGAACTTAAAATTGATATTAAAACATATCTCATTACTTCTATTCTTCATACTTTCCTTCAAAATATACTCTCTGGAATATTGTCCTTTTTACGTTACCTCTTGTACCATAATTTGAACTAGAAGCTCCCTGGCCTTTGCATATTACATTTTATATACACTATAATCTCTCTCTTTCTCACCCCCCCCCCCACCTCCCCCTCGCTCTCTTTCTCTTTTATCATTCGTCGTCTCTCTTTATCTCCGTGTCTTGCTTTTACTTTCTCTCTTCCTCTCATACTTTCTCTCTCTTTCTCTCTCTTTACTTCATTCTCTCTCTCTCTTTATCCCTCCCTCCTTTCCTTTGCCAATTTACTCAGTATGATTGGGAGAGCACATAATAATTATACCAGCGTAATAACCTTCAAAGTCGGACGTCTACATACATAGGGACAATCTTTTTGTTTTCATTGTTCAATACAAGACTCAATATTTTGTCATCAAGTTGTAGTAGTACTTTCTCCCTCTTTATTGTTCTCTAGTCCTTTGGATGGAACCTTCTCGGAGTCTTTGTCATCATAGTTTGGACCTCGGTTCTCTCTCTTGTCCTCTTTGGTCTCATGCAAGCTTGTGGTGTCCTCCGTGTTACCCCGGAGATGGAGCTGAAAGGTACGTAAAGCAGTAAAGGCAGTGAAAAGGAAAGGGGAATACAACGGGTTAACTAAAATGATCTTAATTATTTTACTTGTCTTTTGCGATATATTTTGGATCTTCGGTCCTTCATTTCCAATGAATATAAGACCAGTTTTGAATTACTAGCATATTCAAATATATTGATGTCTCTTTCCTAGGGACTTAGTGACGAGTTATACATTAACCTGTTTACAATGAATGAACTACGATACTTGGAATCCACTCTGCATACATTACTTGTTGCTACGTCGAGCAAATCTTGGGCAAGGTTTCCGTTTGCCAAGAACAACCTTAAAAGTATGCAGTAAATTTGAATATGTGAGTAAACCGGTCTATATCGTGGATGTGATAAAGTTAGGCTAGGCTACTTCTTTCCACGCACCTTCCTGCACTTCACGGGTGGGCCTTGAAATTTCGAACACATACAGAACACTAAAAAGTAACCTCTTTTTGGAGTGTATTTTAAGTGATTTTAAAGTATAGTGCCTTTTGAACTAGATTTAAACGTTATCGACACGTGCCTTCATTTAAACAAAAAAGGTACTCCTGTTCACGTTTTCATCTAACCTAAAAACCACCAGTTTATCACGCGACTGGAGTAACGTGATTCCACTTACCTCTGTAAATCAAGTGTTTATGACCAAATAACCACTTGACCAAGCAACGAGTTTTTTGTCCGTTAACCGATGGTGGCGATAAATACGTAATTATTTGGTCTTGTAAGCACCTTTATCGATTGGTTTCACAGGTTATCCAAGTCTTATTGTTCTGTCCGTGAATCTCTGGTTATATTAAATTAGTAATTCTGAGGTGTCTTACACACCTCTTTAAATGGTTTCAAAGTTACCATAAATTTCTTGGTTATGATCACGTGGCTCAAGCTGATTACTAATCTAAGCTGTGAATACGTGATATGTAGGTGTGACAATTAGTAATTATTAGGTGTCTTAAAACACCTATTTAAATGGTAGTCAAAGTTGCCATAAGTTCCGCGGTGATGATCTCGTGACTCAAACGGATTATTAATCTAAGCTGGGCATACGTGACTTTTAGGTGTGAAAAATAAGTAATTATTAGGTGTCTTAAAACACCTATTTAAATGGTAGTCAACGTTGCCAGCAGTTCCGCGGTGATGATCTCGTGACTCAAACGGATTATTAATATAAGCTGGGTATTCCGTGTTTTCCAGGTGTGAAAATTCGTTATTCTTGGGTGTCTTGATGGTTTCACAGTTACCATTTAAGTTCCGTGGTGATAATCCCGTGACTGTTGGCATATTTCTATGTTCACCAGTTGATAACTGACTGTTGACATATTTTCATTGCACCAGTTGATAACTGGAGTGTGCATATTTCCAGTTGCACCAGTTGATGACTGAGTGTTGGCATATTTCGAGTTGAACCAGCTGACACCAATTAATTTGCATATTGAATATTGGGTGCGTGCAGATCTATGTTTTTTAAACAATTTATCTGAATTTACAGCATATTTCTTAATTACTGATGATTTAGTTATATGCAATTCATTTCGAAAATACTACAAATATAAAATTACCAGTTATTAGGACATTTCGCTACTTCGTATAAATTACATTTAGTTAAACATGAATAAGGGAAACATTAACTATGAACTAAAATAATTTCAGTAAAGTACAAGTATACGAATTGTTTTCGATTAATTCAATTATGAAAGTCTACTTATTACCAATGCCTTTACATTGGAAATACAGACGTACCTACCAGTATTGAAGTATTGTTGCTGTTCAACTGGTTGGAAGTTTTACCAAATGGTTCTAATGGCTCAGCTAGACCAGTTGAATTATAACTGGCTTGGATCAACTGGATCATTTAGCCCATTTCAATTTCCAGGGTTACCAGTTGGCATTAAATGGTTCATCAACTGGACCAGTTGCTACTAGCTTTCTCTTCTGGGATGTTTGCACCCCCCCCCAACCCCCTCTAATCCCAAACTGCTTACGGTGCCCCCTGGACGTAATTATGGAAGATCCAAGACACGATGTTCAGAAACGGGATGAGAACGTCATTATTTTGGTTCATTTATTGTGTAACATTTGCGTAATTATAGGGTTGAACGCGGGTTACAGTAACATACTTCCTCTTCGACGTAAATTTCACGTGAATGAAGAACATAATTCATTTCAAGTCAGCCTCGTAATATTCACGTGAATTTCACGCAGATATTTTGACTAAAACTATCACTAACGCTTCACGTGTTTCTGTGACGCGATAATTTCGTTTATGAAGATGTAATTTCATAACCAAACAAACACGGGAGTATTAGGTTTACAAACCATGGTCTCCAAGGTAGGGATAATCACGTTATTATAATGGTGATATTGCAGTGACAATTGCGTGATTTAGTGTACGTGTGTTTTAAGTTACCTAGTGCAATAAAGGTATTAACACATTTACGTAAATGTCAGGTGTTTGAAGAACGTAACTCTCCTCAAGTCGATACCTTGATATTGACGTGATTTTCACATTTATTGTTTATTGGGATGCATTAACGTGTATCTGGTCCTTGTCTATATGATTTGTTAATATAAATTGAACTGTAACATATAGAAAACATACATATTATATACTGGGTCGTGCATAATCTATTTACCACTCATTTGTTCAAAATTGAGTAGAATAAAACCCACATTTAAGTATTTCTAGAATCCCTTAACTAAGAAATGAAATAAAAATATGACGAAATATTTGTAGCAATAGGTTCATAGGTGAACATTTCCACTTTGGCATTTTCGTTATCCCTAATATGTGCGTGCAACAGGGGTATATTTGTACCTTCTGAGTGGGAGGGGAAGGGAGGGAGTGTTCGATTAGGCCTACTTAATGTGGCGACAAGTATGATTAATATTACCTACACGAAAAATGAAAATCATAAAATAAACTGAATACATGCATCAAAAAACAGAAAAACAACGCCCAAAACATGTTCTCATTTGAGGACACCTACTTCCCTCAACCCTCTATCGCTAACTCTTGGATCACTGCATATGTCTCTAATAATTATGCCTCCCTTATTTTGTACAGGTCTGGATATACCAAAGCATGGTGAACCTGCCTACCCCATCGAGAGCTACGGCAGTGGATGGGAATCCAATCAAAGCAACAATGGCAATGGACACCCTATCGGTGAGTTTGTCATATATTTTTCTTCAGATAGTCATTTACAAGTGATAAAATCCTTAAAGCCTCACTGCACTACTTATAGCTACTTGCGCTCTCTATATAGCAAACAATGCCTACGTGGTGATTGTTGGTCCCACATGATCCCCTTTTTTAATGTTAATTGAGAGCTGATTTGATGAGATAAACACCTGTCAGTGACCTTGCAGGGAGGTCCAATCCCTCCTGGCCAAACTAGTGCAGATGGGATTTAAGACTCGTTTAGATATGAAACAGTAAACTGTGGTCCTTTAAATCACGTGTAATTGAATGGCAACTGCGTCCCAATCGTATTAAATGAGTTATGTGTTATTATATATGCGGAAGGAAATAATGATAATAAGTATTTGTATTGTGTAATCTCTATAGAACTCATTTTCTGAGGTAAAAAAGGAAAATATAATGACAAGAGTCCGAATATTAAAAAGTGCCATATTCTCATGTCGAGCATTGTTAAAAAGGTAGTTTTTTTTTTTACATACAGTCATAATTTATGAAGGCATTAAAATAATATTAAAAAAACACGCCATGGTTAAATTGCCACTTGATACCTAAAGTCATGGCTTTGTGATGCTTTTTCGGCCATTATTTGTACTGCAGAGGTGTACGTAAGAGGTGAAGAGTAGGGGGTGTCGTATAAGGGAGTGGCCAGAACACTTGACTGGATGCCTGAAGGTCATGGGTTCGAGACCCGACGTAGCACTAAAGTCCTTTGACAAGTTTAGAACTCTTAAGTCAGGTTTAAATGGATACGGTACCCTACTATAGAGCTTGGTGTAATACTTGAGTGCCATGAGCACCTCAGGCGTGTGGTGGATATGAGTACCATACGTGTATTACATTTGTTAATCTATATTCCTTGACAAAGGCTCGTATAGCTGAAAGTTTAATCATTTTCATCTTCTATGGTCTGAATTTATCATAAATATCCGTTTCTCTAACGTAACCCCCCCCCCCCTTCCCCAAACAAAGAAACCGAAGAAGATGATCAAGGAAATGGAAATCCCAAATGAGAGAGAAACGGAATATGTTGACAACAATGTCTTTATTTCCCACTATATATTAATTTATCCCAAATAGTGTACACCAACAAAATGGATACATCTTTTTGTTCAGAATGAGCACATTAAACATGGTTCTCTACGTGTGTTCTTATCCTTTCAGGTCAACGACAAGAGTATACCAATGCGGCTTTTGAGGGCGCTATTGCTATAAATAACCCAAGCTATACGGACAAGGAGAATGGCGAAAATGATCTTCCTCTCTAGAATGTTTACATAGTATCAGGGTGATGTCAATTGTTTACAAAAATAACCCAGCTACACCCCAACCAAATCTTCTGAATTAGAATAAGTTAATATTAATAAAACGGTGCTTAGAAAGCGCTTTCAATCGAAGTCTTTAAGCGATATAACAAGCAAAATACAATGAAAAACAATTATAAATGAGATACCCAAATATCTGTAAATATAGAATTAGGGGGGTGGGGAGGGGGGGGGGGTGGGAGGGGTGGATAATAGCAGGGTAATGATGTGATTGCAGGACCTTCAGGGATTTGTTGAAGCTACCCCGGTTGAAAAATTTGTGTTGATTAATTGTTTTATTATCACTATTATCTTTATCATTAAATGGATAGTTGAGTTCTGTTTTCAGTCGCAAATGCCTTCAAAGTGCATGGTTATTGCTCTTATTCTTATCTATGACATTTCTAGTGCCCTTTTAGTCCTGAAATTGCTATGAAGGTAATTTTAGACACCCAAAATGTGTGAAATTTAGCCAATACGATCATACCAATTCAGCTCCACTTAAAAAAAATACAGTGACCATTAATTAATTAATTAATGAATAATAACAATACATTGACCGGCTGGTTGTGCGTAATATAACCAACGCGAAAAATCCAACAAAAAAGCCAACATCGGCATTGACTGAAATACAACGTAAAAGGCGCTATTTTGTTTTTCCAACGGCTTTCGACGGCTGGTTCAAATTATTAAATATTTGTGGTGGTACACAAGTATTATAAATCGTTATATTTATGGATATTTCAGCCGTCTCTGAACCGATTTCGATCAAACAAAGATGATTCTGTCATTTAAACTGTATGTTCTTTCAAATTTGACAGTCAGTTTTTCATTATCTAACAACAACAAAACATTTTGTGTAGCGCCCTCTGCAACAGAACTAAACTATCCCTTTAATGATATTATTGTGATTGTTGTTATCTTTAATACCATCATTACGTTATTATCATTATCATTATCATTATCTTATTCTCATTGTATTTGTTATTGTCATTGTCATTATCGCCGTCGTCATCATTAATGTCATCATCACTTCCATCATTGTTTGCATTATTATATCTAATGCTATAATGTTTACCTTGCAAAAATAGAACACGTGTATTAAGAAGCTTTTTGTATTATGATTTTGTATTTTGTATATTCTTATAGATAAAAGCATGTGCCAGGGACCTGATGTGCGCCTCTTATTTCAATGCAGTATAGCGACGATATCTTTGAGGACATGTTTAAAAAAGAACTTTGAGAAGTCTTGAATGAATCGACGCCTAAAAGGTCAATTTTCTAAGTTCGTGCCAATTCACGAATAATAGTAATAATAGTCATATTTTTCGGGCGCTTAATACTATTTTCTAAGCGCTAAACATTATAATAATTGTGACCTCAGTCATTGAAGTCAATTGCTAATCCACACATCGTCGGCCTAATGCCAAAAGGGCCTTAACTGCTTTTGGCCATTCCGAGATAATCGCGTTTGAAGTTTTGGCCTCTCTAATAATCAAAAGTTTGTGGTCGTTTTTTTGTTTTTGAAGCCAATTTCGATAAATGTGTTAAGTTATTAAGTTTTACATGAAATGTGTTAAATATGTTATAAAATATTCAGAATTTTACATGCTATGTGCAAAAAACATGTTAGGGCCTTTTTGGCATAAGGCTTGAATGTAGCGTATTTATGCCAGAAGGGCCGTAACCTATCGACATTATGCCAAAAGGGGCGTAACCTACGCGACGTTATGCCCAAGAGGCCTTATCCTGCCGTTATCGTACGCGCGCATAATTAGCGCCCTTTTGGCATAAAGAAATTTTCTTATTTCGCAACACCTTTGGTTTGCCAGAAAGCCACTCCTACGGCTACTGGATCACGAAAACTGATCAAACTGATTAATTAAAATGCTAGAAAAAGTATTTTTGATATCTGAATATTTTTATTAATATAATGCAGCTTTCGGTAAAGTTATTTTTTAGAGATCGTACATTAAGGACGCCTTTTTCGTTGTTTATTTTCATTACAGTCCCATACGTTGACATCTGCGTATTTCAACGAGTCGGTCGCATTTCATGCATCCACACCTACTTTAAATCTCACTCAGATTTCATGATCTAAATTCATGACATATACCTTCAGTGATTATATTAATTACATTGTGTCTATTGTAGACTAATCATGTTTTTAATGGTGTTTCTACTGATGTTTATTGAATTAAATGGAAATCTCGAAATAATCTGTCATTGATAACAGATTTGCCGTGTAGGTTAAGGCCCTATTGGCGTAAGAAAAAGATGAGATACGCGTTAAGGCCCTTTTGAAATTCATAATTATCTTCATAAATAAATCGAATTTCAACAAGTGAAGCACATCATTTTAAAGAGAATGTTGAAATATACAAGGTGATGTTAATAACTCAATAACCCCCAAAATCGGGTTAAGGCCCTTTTGGCATAAGGCCGACGACATGATAGTGTACACGCTCCACACCCTCCACACCCTAGGAAGTATTCCTGCTAGTTGCCATTTTACAAGCGCACATCTGCCAATACAACCACAATAACATTCACACCCTACCGAGTACCCATTTGACACATGGGCGGAGAGTGGACACAATGTAGATTAAAGGTACTGTGTCCCATTTGCAGGCCAAAAAATGAAAAGATTAAATTCCAACGGCATTTGAAAGACAATACTAACTGAGAACTTCCCTTAAAAAAAGGGGGGCTTGGAAATGTCTTTAAGTGGGAAAATAACGACTATTAGTTGTCGAATCGATTTAGGAGCTATAGAGCCAATAAGTAATAGTCTGACTTTTCAGACCATTGTACCGAATGGTCGTACGTTTTATGCTGCGCAAAGATTCAATCAGTTTGACTTTGGCCATTACAAGAAGTGGGTTATTGATGTAGACAAATGCTCATGTTCCCTTTACAGCTCATTTTATGTATGTTATTACCAAAGATTAAAAAAGCCAGCCAGTCACTGAATAGTGTCTGACAGTGAAATCTAGCAAGTAAAAGGGTTTCCTTGCATAATTTGAATATTAGGACACTGCTAACGTTTAAATTTCACAGATAGGACATACATGTACATGGCATATTCATAATTCTTGCAAAGTTCTACAGAATTTAATGTTGGTTGCAAAAGGGACATAGTATCTTTAATGTCTTGGCACAGGACATTAGTGCCGATGGGACTCGAACCGTGAATCATGTTATCCACTGGGTTCATTTTTTTTTCTTCATTTGTCAATATTCCATTTCAGGCTATTTGAAAGAGATGATACATTTGTAAAAAATTGTACTTTCGTTTACCAAATATAATGATGGTTATTCATACCTTAATGTTTACGATTGAGTTCATTTGTAACATATATTTTCCGATGGGGGGGGGGATTATTGTAAGAATCTATTGATGGTGTATTACATGTCGAATTAATCTGTATTCTCTTTGTTGTTTGAGTTTAAAAACTTATCATGTTATTACAATAGCGCTGAATATTTTGGTGTATTGATTACAAACAAAATCGAAGAAGTAAAATGTAAATTAACTACTTGTGTCTGCTGCATAATGAATAAAACGTTTTCGTTATCAATCTTTCAACTTTTTTTTTCTTCAATTATGATTCTTTCTCACTATTGTCCTGCAACCTTCAGATTCGACAACTGCTCTTTTTCTTCTTTATTGAAACAATTTAAAAACAAAGACCATACATCTTTTCTGTAACACACACACACGCGTAAACCCACACACACGCACACACACACACACCACACACACGCAAACAAACACACACAAACATGCATATCCTTTGTCTTCCCCTCTCTCAGATTGTCTGATAACAAAAACTGCTACAGTAAAACCTGTCTATAGCGACCACCCAAGGGAGGCACAAATACTGGTCGTTGTAGACAGGTGGCCGTTAACACAGGTTCGACTATATTTGTTTTATCGTTCTACTTCATTCTCATAATCGATCTCGCACATATTGCTCCGGTTGTCTCATTTTCGTTCGCTGGACGTATATACCAGACGACAATCGGCGGATTAGACGACACTTGGTAGTGAATTTGTATGTGAGATTGCTTTGCTAAATATAAAATACAAAAATTTGTCCATATCTTTAAACTATCATTGATATCTGATAATTAAACAGTTATTAAAATAAACATACCAAACTACATAATACAATGAAATACTTGACTTAAAGTAGGGGAGTTTGATGTGGTGCACAATTGCACCCCTCTGTAAATAATCGAATAGTCCATGGCGATAATGAATATTCAATTTTTTGCCTACCTCGGCAAAATGTTTGTTTATCTTCAATGGAAAAATTACGGTGGGGGGTTGGATGAAATGGACATAACAAACCGATCAGAACTGATCTATTATAATTCATACTTCTTATCCTTCGTGTGCTTGACCTAAAACCTTACATTCGCTTGGCAAATTGAGTCCAAAGTTCGACTTGTTTCACATGTGTTATAAAGGCAATGGCGAGCTTGCAACCTATTTTGATCAAATTACGGTGGGTGAACTTTCAAAAGTCAATGAGACATGAGGGTTCCAATGAAAGAGCTAGTGATAACGTACGTCGGAGTGGATGTGCTTTTCGTTTAAACAAAAAATGAATTTTTAACGATTTTTTTGGGTAAAATTCCATAGGCTAACATGTTAGGCTGCTGACTCTGACGATATGGGGGCGTTCTCAAATGAGACTAAACGGAGCTAAATGGTCTAATTCTTCAATCGTAAGCTGTACATGTAAGTTCACTGTACCTCCTGTACTCTATACTAGTAGTAGAGAAGGGTAGTAGTAGTAGTAGTAGTAGTGGTAGTGGGAGTTGGAGTAGCAGTGGTGGTCGTGGTGTTGGTAATAGTATTAGCCATGGGACGTTTTTATAAAGTTCTGCCGGATACGTTACATTAATTCATTAAATGCTTGTTTTGTTTTTATTCATGACGTTTCTCGAATGAATTGGAATTAATATTGGGGAAACTGAAACAAGACAATACTACAAACAAAAAGGTATCATAATTATTTGCACCACATGTCATAGGATTGTGTACTCGTCTCTATTGTATAGTTTTCTTCCGATAGCCTTTTTTCATTTTTTTTTTTTAAATACATCTTCTTTTGAAATTTATCTTCCCATTATTGCTCAATACATCAAAAACCTTAAAACTTCATAGAGTTGCCTTTTCATAAATGAATGAAATAAGAATGAGATATTGTTAAGAATTGCGGAAGAGTACGAGCAAAGACGAAAAAAAAAAGATAGATTGTTTATATGAGTTTAAAAAAAAAATATTAATACGATGTGCTTCTTAATAACAGGAATAAAAAAAAAAGAAACCTGGCTGAAGAATGCAAGGCACGAATCCTCCAAAAAGCTAAACAGATCATTGTAAATGAGAATCACAATTTAAATTACATATGTGAACTATTACGGTCAGGAAGGAGAATGCACTCGTTGAAATGTCGGACAGGCCGATATTTGGCCCTCATATGTTCCATACTCCGTTCATTTTGTACGATCAAATGGAGTGAGGAGCATGTGGGCCCAAGTATCGGTTTGGCGTGGTTTTCCTTCCTTCCTTCCTTCACACTGATGTTCTATCCTTTTCATCATTTCCAATGTGTATTGTGTAATACTAGAATATACGAATATATCTTTTCTCTATCTTGTCTATCTTTCATTTTATCTATGATTATAAACACAACGATATAGTTTCTCATTACGTAATTGTATAATGTGTGACCAAAACAAATTTCCATGTATTCTTGTGAATTTGGATGAATAAAAATAATTGAATTGAATTGAATTCTTACACTATGAAACAAGTATTGGAAACGAATGGGGCTGCATGAAAATTGATACTAAATGATAATTCATTATTATTTCATCATCAATGTGTGTCTGTTTAAAATTGATGAATTTTTTATAAAAACATTTTAATATGAATATGATGTGCTTCTTACATTATGATATAATAGTGAAAACGAATGGGGCTACATGAAAATCGATAATTGGAAATAGTTAATGATTATTTAATCATATATATATTCGCTTATTTATTCGTAGCAACCAAATGGTTGGATTGATATAATACATACATTTTTAACATGATTATGAACATTATTCAATTGAATACAATGAAATTTGTAAATTATGAATAAATTAAATGAAGATCATTAATACAAAGAACATTACAAATCATTCAGATATATCATATTACAAGTAAATAATTACACAAAAGGAAACAACATTAACTTGAATAGAGAAGAAAAGGGAGTAAGAGAGGGGAAAAGAAAAGAAAGTAAAGAAGTGAAAAAGCTGCAATGATTAATCAAGTAAATTCTACATCCAAATATCAAAAATAGATAATATAATTCTAAAGAATGTCAACGTATGGGTATAAACTGATAACTACATGTACTCAATAATTATTCCAAATTGATACTCCGAAGCAACGATGATATATAATTAAAAAACAGCTGCATGTGTCGGGGTACAAGTTCAAAAGAATATGGAATGGTTGAAAATGTATATTACACTAATCACATGCTTATTGTAAATTATACACTCACCAAGGGATAAAGCTATTCTTAAATCGGTCTGTTTTGCACCTGGTCAGACTCAGTTGTTTACTTCTCCTAAGGTTATATTTTGTCACTCGTTAATCATCAATTTGTGTATGTTTAAAATTGATAACTAGTAGACTGTTACTTGATATGCAAGAATGTGTTCACTGGCGTACTGATGGGGTGGGGTGGAAGGCTAGGGGGGAAATTGCACCCCCTCCCAAATAAAATTCGAATGTGTTTTATTTCTACGTTGATACAAGTGATTCACAAATGGGGGGGGGGGGGGGGGGGGTAAGAGGACACTTTTTTTTTTTTGGGGGGGGGGTTTCGAAATTTGAACATTTGACATTTTGCTCCGTTGGGGGGGGGGGGAATAAGGTCAACTTTTTTAGTTCAGCCATTAGTATAATTATTTGTTTTAATTTTTTATTAAAAAAATAAAAAAAATTAAACCAAACAAATACCAAGGGGGGGGGTTAACCCCCCCCCCCCCCCCCCCCCTGCGTACGCGCCTGGATAAGATACAAAATGTGAAATGCGGTGCTTGTTCTTTCGAAACCCCGCGATAAACCGGCCCCTTCTTATCACAAGTCTTTTTAATTTACGTCGGGCGAAGCTTCATCTCCGTCTTCTTAAGGGAGTAGTTAAAACCGTGCCAGGAACGCCATACCACACCCGAGGCGCTTTTCCCTAGTGTGATTGGACCTTTCAGGTATAGGCCGTTGAGGTTAGCATGAAGGCAAGCATTGTACCACCAGGCCCCTTTCCTAAGATTGGCGCAGCCTACCCATGCACAATTATCATGTTCGCGGTCCTGTGTACTGAACGGATGTCCAGCATGATACGACATACTGTCACCTGCATAAGAATGAGAAATTGATTTATTGTATACACATGACATAAACTACTTCAATATACGTTCTTTCCGTACCCGACTTGAGGCTGTGTGCAGGGGCGTACGCAGGGGGGGGGGGGGGGGGGGGGGTTTGGGTGTTAAACCCCCCCCCCCTGGTATTTTTATGTGTGTAAACCCCCCTAACAAAAACTATAAAAAAACCCTTTGTTGTTTTTTTGTTTTGTTTTGTTTTTAATTATTAAAAAAAAAAAAAAAAAAAAAAAATATGCTTAAGGCTAACCTTAGGTGACCTTACCCCCCCCCCCCAACGAAGAAAAATGTCAAATTTTCAAATTTCGAGACCAAAAAAAATGATGAAGTGCTGGTTTATTTGTCTTTTGTATAGTTTGTCATTTGATCTAAATGATGCTTACATTGTTTTAATTGATCATTCTAACTAGTACTTATATAATTTGTTATATTTAGATTTTTCAACTGACATAATCATGTACACATGAAATAACTGTTATAAGGTTTTGACATTATCCAGTGAGATACACTCAGCTTAAACCTGGTCATAACAAATGAAATGGGAAACTTGAAACATTTATGTCATAAACACACAAAGGAATTGCAAAGGGTTGTGTCCATTGCAAATTAAGTAATATACCATTAGCATTTGTAATGCATTTCCTTAGATCAGTAATCTATTAATTTTCACTTCTCACTCTTACTGAAACTTTCATTAAAATTGATTTAGTTTTTCCGTTTTCTATGTTTTTCCTTGTTTTTATTTTTCCTTGATTTTCTTTGTATTATTCTTGATATATTGTAGGCCTACTGCTTTATGTAAATGAGAATGCGATAAGTTTTTCACCATGCCAAATGTGAATACTAACAGTAAATGTGAAAAATGGGTATAAAACTTAAAGTTGCATCTAAAAACTCTGTTTGTTATATATGGAAGAATTTTTTTTATTTAAGAGAAAAAAAAGAAGAGTTTTCAGTGATACACGACCGCAAAATGTTACTAAACACCCGGGCCATTGATCCGGTGTGCGCAAAATTTGGTATCACAAGATGCGCAAGACTCTACGGAAAGTCATTAAGTGTCATCGTACAACATTTAAAGGTAATACAAAGTTTTGGGATGGGGTCAAGAATTTGGTTCACATGAACATATTGGAAGCATATGCGATCCTACAATATTCAGTGATCATTGTTGCGGTTGAAATCGAGTCTAAAGTTATGAAATTGTAAATAATAAATTATTTATGTTATATAGCTCCCTCTCTAGGTCAAGATATTAATTAAGTTATAAAACAATGTTTCTTGACTAAAATCGACCAATTAGCTATTCCCGTTTGGAAATTATATATCACAACACTAATTCTGAGATTTTCATGGTCACAGCCACCATTGTACGGACGTAGGCGCTATTTGAAATTTATTAAAATTTACCGGGAGCACCGCTAAATTTTTATATTCAATTTTGCTCGAAAGGAGAAGTGTTTTATGGGCTATTTTTTCTTGTGCTTATAAAACATCTACAGGGGCATCCAAATATATCAAAATTGTAAAGAATCACTTACCACCCAATTTTCAAATTTCCCAAAACAGTGTATTACCTTTAAGCATTACGAAGTAATCACGAAAATAGAAGAGGGGGTAAATCATCCCCCAGTCGTTTTAGGGTTAACGTATAACCGTTTTACCTTATTACCCTATAACTGTATGATCGTTTTTACCGTAGGGCCTTTTACCGTATAACAATGAACCATATGACTGAATGACGGTATTACAGAAAATCACGTTTTACTGTATTACCATGTTAGCCTATTAGTACCATATTACCGTATTACGTGTTCCGGTGTAGTTCCATATTACCGTACCTACTGGGAAATTCCGTACATTGAAATGTGTCCAATACGGCAACCCCCACCTCCCTCTCTCTTCCTTCCTCTATTTCTTTCATGTACAAAAACAAAACCTTTATTGATTTGATTATTTCATAATGTAGTGATACCACGAGGAACCATATTTGGATGAAATAAAATAATAAATATCGTGTACAGGACACATTGCATGGGATCCCCCTATTAGGTCCTACATACCTGCGTCTCCGGAGTAGTTGCCAAGGGCCAGGATGTACTTTGCGGCCTCGTCTTCAATACTGAAATTGCTGTAGGTGGCATAGCGCGTTTGTCCTTCGAAGTCTTCGAGATCGATCCGGAGCTCGTAGGTCTTCTGACGGGAAAGACGGTGGATGTTGTCGTTACCGAGCCAGTGCTCGGAGGAAACGTTTCCAAAACCGTGTTTGTACTCGGACCACGACAGAAAGAAGTTAACAGAACCATCCTGTCTACGCTGGAAGACCTACACAGACAGAGGGAGAAGGGGAGAGGGAGAGGGGAGAGAGAGAGAGGGAGAGAAAGAGAGAGAGAGAGATGAAAGAGACCGAAAGAAAGAAAGAGGCAGACGGACAAACAGAGAAAGGGAGAGAGAGAGAGATGAAAGAGTGGGAGAAAGAGAGAGGAAAAGGGAGAGAGAGAGAGAGTATGTGTGTGTGTGTGTTTATTGAGAATTAATTCAGAACATAATAACAGCCATGGTGCATGGCAGCTGAAATGAGATGCATAACTATCATGTTTAATTTACACCAACAATTACCAGGTACCCCATTTACACCTGGATGGAGAGTGGAAAATGTGCATGAATAACATGAGATATAGGGTATATCGCCCCTGAGTTGATTCTTATAACACGATCCATTTTTCTGAAAATCAACTAAAGGACAATTTTAAAACCCTATGTCCCATAGAAGATATTTTTGGATTACGTAATACTTCATTGTAATGTTTGCAAATTTCAATAAGTGAGGCACAACACAAGGTTCATTTGTCGAAGATAGCTGCAACCGTGTTTCTTGAAAATCTTTGCGATCATGTTCCAAGTGGATAGGGTTGATAGAGATGAAAATTGTAGTTATCATCATTTCTCACCGTCCAGCGGCCACCGTCCGTTTCCATATCACAGTAAACGAAGAGAGGGTCATCTCCAGCTCCATCGGGATAGATGGGATACACTCCACTGAGATGGGATATGCTATCAGTCTGAATCTCTGCACAGTCACATGGGAGGCTAGGAACTGATGAGAAATACAACGGTGTCGTTATTGAGAGAATTGAGTTTCAGAGAACCGGCCTCTCATAGGAAAAGGTCCCGGATTCGATCCTTGCTTGGTACTTACATCCTTGGACAAGGTTTACTTCCGGCACAGGGAGATATATGTGTTTTGCTTGTTAAATTGGCCAAATATTCTACAAGGTGTAATAAATGGGCACCTGACTGGTTCTTTAAGGATCGACCTTCTTGAATGTAGTGTGATCCGAAATCGATAGCCTAGCGAATAGAAATAATATCTTAGGTAATATCAGAGATCTTTGAGCACCCTTCGTGGTGGATGAAAGACCTAGACAAGAATCCAATATTTATTTATTTATTTATTTATTTCTAATCTTTTAACAGGGTAGCCCATTCACCAACAAGTAGTGGTCTTCCATGGGGCCCTGAATGAACATGTTTACATCGTTTATAACATTTATACAGAACAGTTACAAAAATAATACTCGTTTGCAAAATAAACATATATATAATAAGTCATGTAAATATTACAGAACATGCACGTAGTGTATGTACGGCTGAGCCATTTACAAATTACAACTTTGTTTAAACAATCTCTTAAATGAATTGACAGAGGAAGCCGTTCTCAATGAATTATCTAGCTTATTCCATTCAAATATGGAAGAAACAATTGGGCTACACTTATAACAATCAGTGTGAAATCTAGGCACACGTAAACATCCACAGTCTATTTGCCTTGTATGATGCTCATGTACATCATTAGGATTGATTAAGCCTACCTGAAGGTAAGAAGGAGCTAAGTTATGAACGCATTTATATATCATCATAACGCGACTTAACTCAAACCGCTTGTCTAGTGTCATCCATTTAAGACTTGTGAACAAATCAGCCGACGGTGTGTCATATGTCTTGTTCAATATTATTCTTGCGGCCCTCTTTTGAATTTTTTGCAGCTTAGTTGTATAAGAATGAAATCGGTTCGACCATACAACAGAGCAGTAATCTAATCGTGGCAACACTAGACTGTTATAAAGTAACTTTAAGGATTTTTGAGGCAAAAAACTCTTTGCTCTCTTTATCATGCTAATGTTTTTCTGGGTAAGTTTACTTACGTTTTCGATTTGTTTAGACCATTTCAATTCTTCATCTATCAAAAGTCCTAAGCATTTGGTGAATTGAACTCTTTTGATCAAATTGCCGTTTAATGAAATGGTGAAAGATTCAATTTTCTTGAGATTAGCAGGAGAGCCTATTAACATGACACAAGTTTTTTCAGTGTTAAGAACAAGACGATTTTCCTTAATCCATGCCATGACTCTGTTTAACGCAACAGTTAATTTTTCTTCCACAACAGTTGCATCATTTGCACTGACGGTAAGTGTCGTATCGTCAGCATAAATATCTATGATACCTTCAGGAGTACATTCAGGTAGACTATTAACATATATTGAAAATAACAGGGGACCAAGAATTGAACCTTGTGGCACACCTAATTTGATGGTTGATGGATGCGACTTGGCTCCTTTGAATTGGAGTCTAGCGACCAAAATCGGACGTTGTCTGGGTGGCGAAACGATATTGACAATATCTCGCCGGCCCCCGGCAACAAACAACGAGGTCAGACGGCTGGCAGTGGATTAGCTGGCGGCAAGGAAGGGCGGCTGACGGTGGGTTGCGGGGAAGATGACATGACTCAGCGGCCAACATCAAAGTGTGTGTGTGTGTGTGTGTGTGTGTGCGCCTGTGCGGGTCGTATACATAGTCGAGTTTGGCGGTCCCACTCTTCAAAGCGTTCTGGTCATCTACTTAGACATACGCTGTGCTTTGCTTGAGAATAATCTACTAACTTTTACATTTTTACTTTGGATTTTACCATCTCAGTTTAAAATCGTGGACCACCGTTGCAAAATCGTAACCCATCGCAGACCATCGTTGCAGTGCCGCAGGTACTCGCAAACGACCCGCCATCAACAGTCATCACCCGTCACCCTCCGGCCGAAATTCGCAATCCATTGTCGCACCAAGGTCATTACAATTGTGTTACTTGCCGCAATTTGTCGTCAGGGTTCGATATGTTACGAGATGTTACGACCTGAAAACGACTAGAGACGGAATTGCATGGCATGGAAACGTAAATGAAATGAGGGTTGCGGTTTCCAACGAAATATGAACGGAATCAAAACGAATTTGTTTGCCAATACAAAATTGTCAACATGCTGAAAATTTGTCGACGAACGCGACTGATAATTTCGGCCGTCTGCGGTCGCTAGCGGATTTGTCAGCGACAATTGAAGGCAACGCACGATGATTGGCGGGAAATTCAAGGTTGCAATTCGCAGCTTAACGTAGCTTGCGGTACCCCCTATCCGTCATAGTGTGAGCCGGCCTTAAAGCTATAGAAAACTTAATCTAGAAAATGTAAAGTTGACAAGTAACAGGAGGAGTGATCATACCAAAATGCGAATCAAGGGGTTGAACAAAATGTTTACTTTGCATCAAGTCGCTTTTGATCCTGAATGATTAAATATGATATCTCATTGAGAGAAGAAAAAAACATTTTGACTAAATTGGCCTTATATCTACAATATAAATATTAAGATAAAACATTCCTGCTATATAGTGCAACAAAAGGTAAGGACTACAGAGTGTGAGTCAGCAATTCCAAAGGCCCCTTTTACTGTTCATATTTTATTCATTTTGTTGACAATTCCTGAATGTCAATCTCCCATGGTGCGTCAAACATCGCACAAATCACTGATGCAGCCATGCGTAAGCAGAAAGACGATTCGTGTGCAAGGAGCATAAAGTGCTTATAACGCCGGAAGTTGAGTGGGAGGTGTAATTCGCTTGACGTATGACTGCGTTAAAGATACTACGTCCCTTTTGCAGCCAACATCAAATTCTGTAGAACTTTGCAAGAATTATGAATATGTCATGTATGTCCTATCTGTGAAATTTAAACGTTAGCAGTGTCCTTATATTCAAATTATGCAAGGAAACCCCTTTACTTGCTAGACTTCACTGTAAGACAATATTGAGTGACTGACTGGCTTTTTTTCTTCTTTGGTAATTAAACATACATATAATGAGCTGTAAAGGGTACATGAGCATTTGTCTACATCAATAACCCACTTCTTGTAATGGCCAAATTAAACTGATTGAATCTTTGCGCAGCATAAAATGTTCGACCATTCGGTACAATGGTCTGAAAATCAGACTATTACTTACTGGCTCTATAGCTCCTAAGTCGATACGACAACTAATACTAATAGTCGTTATTTTCCCACTTGAAGACATTTTCAAGCACCCCTTTTTAAAGGAAGTTTTGAATTAGTATCATCTTTCAAATGCAGTCGGAATTTAACCTTTTTATATTTTGACCTGCAAATGGAACATAGTACCTTTAACGACCTGTGTGCGTCATATGAGGGTGACACCGTATATATAATAATTTTGAAATGAGGATTGCATTGAATTAATGAATTATACAATAATAGCCATCATGGATTTGATTAAAAATAGCACAGTCCTACGTCAGTAAAAATGAAAACCTCATGTGCAACGGGAATATCTTGTTCTTGGTAGGTTTCCTCCAAAAGACGCCGTAAAGGTGTTTAAACTGGAAGTGATATGATATGATATGCTCACCGGCCGTGGCGGTGACTTGCGTCATTTCGGCCGGTATGATCGTAGACATGTCCGTGAAGTCAGTCATAAGTGATGGTGCTTCTGTTAAGACACAATATTTATAGAAATCATTGAATAATAATAATGATGATTATAATGATCATCATAAAACAAAAATCATCATCATAATACGAAGAAGAAGGAAAACAGGAAAAAGCAGAACGAGAAGAACGAGGAGAACGATAACAACCAATTATGGCTTTTTGGTGTGGGGGTACTGCGGGGACCTAGGGGGCACCGATCGTAGGCTTATGAAATGTGAACTTAAAAGGCCACCCTGTTCGCAGTGATTATTCTGAAATGCACATAGTGCGATTTCTCCATGACTTTTGTGTAAATATATATGTATGTATTCGGGCTTATTTGAAAACCGTGTAATTCCAAAATGGTCTACAGGGCTAACAAATAACCCCACAAGAGGTTACATGAGATCAACCGTTTTAATACAAACATTGTTCCGCCCCTTTGCATTTCAGCTCTCAGAATTATGGAAAGATATATCAAAAAAACAATTTTTACAAAGCCAATATCGAAACTTTTCTAATGCTGGTACATTTTTAGGGCGGTATACCCCTCCCCCAACAAATTACTCGAATACTATTTCCAACGATCTCTACATCCCCCCCCCCCGAATTCAAAAGATTGAGGCCTACTTGGAATGTTTTGCTTTCCTTTTCGCATTACATATATTTCAAAATGACTGGATCAGCCCCTCATGATTTTTTGCTCATTATGCCTGATCCCCTTGCTGACAAAAAAACAAATTAAAATATAGGTTTATATTTTTATCCGTCGGCAAGGATACCGGAGATCAAATCCTTTGCATCCCTCTATTTATATTCCTCTCTCTCCCTCTGCCTCTTTTCCCTGTGTGACTGAAGATAATTCAACAACAAAAACGGCTTAAAAAATATTCCTTTGCAAATACGGTTTTAGCCGAATGATCTATTATTAACAAGAAGCATCGTGACTTTTTCACAAATTACGCTCGTTACGATTTGATTAAGCGATTATAATGGATAAAAAAATAGTTTGGGAAATATGTGAAGTACTGATGGAAACCTTTGGGGACTCCCTCTATCTCTCTTCCTCTCTCTCACTCTGCCTCTTTTCCCTGTGTGACTGAAAATCACTTAACAACATAAAACGAATTAAAAAGAAATCAATTAGTCCTTTGCAAATATGGTTTAGGCAGAATTATGTATAATTAACGAATAGCATCGTGACATTTTCAAAAATTACGCTTGTTTTGATTTGGTTAAGCGATTATAATGAGGAAAAAAAAGTTTGGGAAATATGTATAGTACTAATGGAAACCTTTGGGCGTGGAATCATCGACACGATAGCAATAGCGATAATGATAATAGGAATAATGATAAAAGAAATAATAGTAATAACAATAATAGTAGTAATCTTCCGAATCAGGGCTCTTTCTTTTCTTCTCAAGATACCTTCTTCTACTTTCTGCACATTCAAACTCTTTGAACGATAAACCATCGCTACTATTAAGTCTACTGCTATGATATTCTTCTAACTCACATGACATTAACAAAATTGAAAAGGTCACAAAATAATCTTATTTAAAAAAAACCTTATTAGAACCCAAATTCTTTGATATAATGTTCTCACGCTCATTGCAATATTTCCCTTGAAATCCATGTGAACAGTGGCATAGATAACTCTCCATGGTCTCCTCACACCAGCCGTTTTCACAGAGCTTCTTGTCACAATCTATTCAAGATAAAGGATGCAAAATTAGTTTATGTGTGTGTGTGTGTGTGTGTGTGTGTATATATATATACAGTGCGTCCCAGAAAAAATGAAACGGAGAAGTATCGTTTTTTATCATAAATTAATCACAATTATAATTTATTAATGACACATATTTGTAAAGCTTAGATCCTCCTCTTGCATTTGATTCAACTCATACGATGCATATTTCACGCTTGAGTGATTAAAAACAATGTTAAAAGAGGAAACACAAAAGTCATTTGGCGGGCGGTATCCGAATATCAAAATGAAAATCACATTTCTAGAAAGTTCAATTTCTGCCGTTTCATATGACACCTCAACCAGAAAAAATTAGCAAGGACTAACAAAGTTCTGTTTGTTTAAGATAATGCTTGCATTTCCGTAATTTTGGTTAAACGAGTTCATTTTTAATGGTTGCCTTGCCGTAGCAACAAATAGAGTTGATAAATGACTTAACTCCACGTTGTTGACGATCAGCCATGCACCAAGAGGTTGCAAGACTTGATGCATGTCTGATCGTCAACGAAATTTCCTCTTTGAAATTCAGATGCCGTGTGTGTGTGTGTGTGTGTCAGGCGCGTACGCAGGATTTTTTCAAGGGGGGGGGGGGGGGGGGGTTTAACATTTATAAATCGGGCCGAAAATTTCGTAACGACTCAGCCCACCGCTGAATAAGCGGGGGGGGGGGGGGGGGGGGGGTAAGAGAGGACATTTTTTTTTTTTTTTTTTGGAGTCCCAAAAAAATCGCAACGACTCAGCCGACCGCTGAATAAGCGGGGGGGGGGGGGGGGGGGGGAAGAGGACACCTTTTTTTTTTTTTTTTTTTTACCTCGAAATTTGATAATTTGACATTTTGCTCCGTTGGGGGGGGGGGGTAGGGTCACCTGTTTTTGGTCAGTCATGGGGATAATTTTTTTTTTTTTTTTTAATAATTAAAAAAAAAAAAAAAAAATCCAAAAGGGGGGTGTTTTAGGGGGGTTTAGGGGGGTTTATACACATACAAATACCAAAGGGGGGGGGGGGTTAACCCCCCAAACCCCCCCCCCCTGCGTACGCGCCTGGTGTGTGTGTGTGTGTGTGTGGTAATGCGTATGTCTATGAGACGGATGAGCATGTTTTGGTCTTGCTTTTTGATTGCATACTCAATCAAATAGAAAACCAATGACTTCATATATAAAATAGTACGAAAATGGAAATAAGAAACTGCCAGCTTTCACCTGTAAAAGTATCTACTTTTTTTCTCTCTCTCTCTCTCACTGCCATTCCATGAAAAAATGCACTTAAACTTAAACTTGAATAAAATCAATCTATCAATCATTCATTTATTCAGTCATTCAATTTTCGCGTCCATGAGGTGCAGGCCTAGGCCTAATAGTTCGTATCACCAAAATTACGCCTGTACAATCATCTCCCGGGAAATTAACCCATAGAGCAATACCCCCCCCCCCCATTCCTGAAAATTACTCCGGAGGATAATTACCCCACCCCCGAAAATAACCACTGTTTTTTTTAAAAGGAAGTCCACACTGAAAATAAATTGATTTAAAACAAAATTAGGGGGGTAATTGTCATCGGGAGGGGGGGGGGATGATTGCCATGGGGGTAATTTTCAGGGGAGCAATATATCCTCGGGTCGTAATTATTCTGGGGATGGTTTTCCGAGGGGGTAATTTTACTTGGGGGTAATTGTCCTTGGGTGGTGATCGTCCCGCTGGTAATTGGCCGGTGGTGATTATCCAGGGGGTAATTGTCCTAGAACCGTTTTTCCTGTGACCCACAATAGTTCAGTTCCGAAATCAGTTTTTGAGGGCGCTGATTCAGATTATGGAAGGGGAGCCTGACCATTTATATTAGTAAGGGTCTTTTGAGACATAAGAGCGTTTCATAAAAGACTAATATCGACTTCAGACGGACTTGAAATATTGCAGGCCTTTGGAGGGACGTGGAAATCGTGGTTAATTTTGTTTTTCTTCTTCATAGAATTGACATTTTTGAGGTAGTTAATTGTTGAAACATTTCTTATCGAAAGATCATAATTTTAAGGATTTTCCCGCTAATTTTACGTCTGGTTCAAGATGTGTTAGGCGCATGAAATGCCTTTCATAGTATATTAGTAGAAGTCCTAGTCTCATGTAGTACTTGAAATAAAGTAATCTTTTTCTTCAACAATGAACCTGCAAAAAATGTAAATTTAGTGGATTTGTGACAACGATTTGACATGAACGGCTTGTCATAGTTGAAGCCGAACTGAAAGATAAAGTTAAGTTCTGGTCATCGATTATGTTACATGTAAGTATTGGCGTGTACTGCAAGGTTCTCGAGTCACCAAAATGATAAGAAATTTGGCCCAGTCTTGGTTAGGTAACAAGCACTGTACACAGAAAGATGAATATGGGACTACACATACATGTGGCATAAAAATCGGGCATCATATCTAAGCTGTTACTTGTGATATTTAGAATATGAAGGCATTTGAACAGCCATGCTTTTCAGATTTGCAATCTTACAATAGCTAACGAAATCATCCCACACCAAGCTAGCTACTAGTATATACAGCGTAGCTGAATATATTTTCCCCTTCATCGACATATTGTCAGGAGGGACAAAACAATATTACTCTCCTTGCTCCTCCTCCACAAACGCCGGTAAATACTACTTTGTATTGGAAATAGCTACAACAAATATAAAGACTTTTATACTAATTTTCACTGAGTGCAATTCGTTTCAATAAAAGGGGCAACAATTCAGTGTTATATAAGGTACTTTGTATCATAAATGCATTTTGCCACGTAAACACCAATCAGACAGAACCCTGAACGTGAGGTTTGCAAGGTAACGGGTTAATTCATTGTGAAGATGCTGTTAGCTGGTTACGGCAATGAAGTTATGACTACGTAGACCAGCGCTTCTTAAACTCAAGGCCCACCAGTTGCTCTTTACTATAAAAAAAGAACAGATCATTTTTATTTCCCCTCAAGATAATTGTCAATCAACTTTCTTATGCTTAATCGGAAATCGTTCAAATTTTCACTGACCGGTTCCTCTCAGTTTTGTGTTAAAACCAACTAGATACTGGGATGGATTTCCCTCTTTAAATTCGATGGGTAAATACATGTAGACAGAGACAGGTGCATGTTTGTTTTCTATGTGAGATTTACCTTATTGAGCTCGGGGGCTTAGAGGAGAAATCCACCCCCCCCCCATTGAACATGACGTTTTCCCCAAGCTTCGTAATTCCGGAAATGCATGGGTTTATAGTATCGAATGTTCATCAATCCTTAAATTCGATAGAACGGCTTGGAAAACTACATTATTCCCGGAATTGTGAAACTTCCGTATTATGAACCCTATTCAAATTTCGGAATTATGAAACCTTACAGCATTTTCGAAATTATGGACCGTTTGAAGAACGAACCATAGGAGTGGACAGACCAAATGTTTGGGAGTTGTATACCCTCTTTTATTTTTGGCAAAAAATAAACAACCGGGCCAGGAATTTGAAATGTGTATTCCGGAATTATGAACCTTCATAGAATTTAACTGCGGAAAATGAGTGCCCTCATAATTAACGCCTCCTTTTGTGTTACAAAAAACAGGGTGGGGTCTAAATGATTACCAGGAAATCTGCATGTTCTGTATCCGGGAGGAACTCCTAACTTTCCTTTCCGTCTAGGACAACCGTTAGCCGCCGTCGGAACAGAGATGAGCTTCGGAATCATCTGTACCATACTGCCGTTGGTATGTTGCTTCGGTAGACACTCGTTGAACATTGGTAAGGTGTAGTTGAGTCCAAACAAATTATTGTGGCAGGTTTGTGTCCTTTCCATTGCATCTATTGGCGTGGGTAAAGCTGTGTGTCAGAATGATGATAATGATAATGATGTTGACGATGATAGCGATATTTTTATTTTTTTTATTTTTTATTTCTGCATTTTTTCCAAATAAAATATAACTGAGTAACAAAGAACATATAAATGTAAGGTATAATACAACATAAACAAACAATAATTTCTTCGCGTCAAAATGCTTTTTTTTTACATAATTTTTTACATAATATAATTATGTACATATAATAACGAAACTTCATATTTACATAACAAATAATCATAAATCTGTTGGAAAAGTGCAGGAGACCGCAATCATAAGCAAAGCTTGACAAGGATGGCGGCCTCAAAAAAAAAAAAAAAAATCTTAAGGTATACCTTAAAATGAAAAAGTGTTTAAACGATCTTTGTGTATGAGGTGGTGAGTGTGTGTGTGTTTGTTTGTACGTGTGGGTGCGTGTGTGTGTGTGTGTGTGTGTGTGCATGCGAGCGTGCGTGTTTGTATGTGTTAATTTGTAACGAATAGTGGGAGTGCACGTAGCTCTGTGTGGTATAGTGGAGTGGAAACTAATGTAGCCTTTACAGTAAAGGAAACTTAGAATACGAAATAGAAAACAAAATTTGCAAAACTGAGTTGCATTGTGACCAAAATTTGACAATTGCCTACTGCATGTTGAAATTAGTTATGTAGATACTTTGATATAAGAGTTTTTCTGAGAGATGCTTTAAAAGAATAGAGAGAGGAACAATGCCTTATTGAATTTGGTAAGGAGTTCCAAACATCTGGTCCATGATGTCTTACTGATTTTTATGCTAAAAGTATTTTAGGATTTTTCTAAGTGATAATTTGTTGAACAACGTGTGGTGTATGTGTGAATGTTTGAGTTTAAACTGTAAATATTGTGAAATAGGGATGGTAGAAATAGGGATGATATGATGATAGTGTTAATGGCGATGGTGGTGGTGACGTCGATGGTGATGATGATTATGATAAAAGGTAAAACAACAAAATCCTAATAAAAACAATGATGATAATAATAAAATGAATGATAACGCTAATAATAAAATGATAAGAATGATAAGAATAGCAATACGGAGAAGAAGAAGAATGATAACAAAACAAAAGTGTGGTTTTTGCAAGGGGGTCTTGAGTTGGGGAGGGGCACTGACATTATGAGAGCTAGGAGCACCAATCGTATTATGTTAATGAAATGTGAATAAACAAGGCCACCTTTTGTGGATTAAAGTGGTCATATCACCTTCTTTTCACGTTCTTCCCCTCTCCCTCCCTTTTCCGTTCCGCTTTTTGTGGGCGCAGGCCCGGGGATGCGGCACATGTGCCCCTTTGATATCTAAGCCACTGCACGCTACAACGCTCTTTTAAAAAATCTAGAATCTTAATTTATCAACGCCGCCAGATAAAATTCATAATAAAATAAATAAAAAACAAACATCTTTAATGTTAGTTTTGAACATACACAACACACATATAGAAACTATGAGGTGATAAGTCTGAGACGAATAAACGAAAATTAGGCAAACAGATTTCTGAACACAAAGGAAAATTAAATTCCGTTTAAGAATAACAATAAAAATATGATGTATGAGTATATTTAAAAAATCGGAGAAAAACATAGATAACACTAATCTAAATAGGGTAACAATAGGGTTTGAAGTTTTAAGTTTGAGGAGTAAGGTACGTACCAACATAAATGAAGATTACCGCGCAATATATGCACTTCCACTGAAGATTTAGTTCACTGGTCTGTAATGAAAAACAGGTTTTCATAACAAATTATCATGATTTTAGATACTCTAAATTTACCACAATTTCTAAAGCCTTGAGCAGATCCTGGTACTACCAGTCTCGGTCTGTGTCAAATATGGAGTAGCATATATATGCAATATGCATGCCGTCAAATTAGTATCAGAATGCAGACACTGTAAGGCACAGTGACTAACTTTTCCGGCAAGATGGACCTTACTTCAGCGACTGTTACACTGTAACACTTAAACAAATATAATAAACATACATTTTAGTTTTATAATCATTATTATGATTATTAGGCCATGATTCACACGAAATAGCTGTCATGGTCATGTATACAAAACAAAATCTTTTCTTTTTTGCCGCCAGTTCTTACCATTTTTGTGAATTCTCAGTCATGGAGCCCTTCACGTATGGATGTAGATGCGCAATGAAACACTGTTTTCCCAAGTGTGACTATTCTCACATTTGGATTCAGTACGGGTGTTACCTATAGGTTGCGAACACAAGTCGCGTAGGCAAGGTTACCTGCACTCCTTCTAGTAAAAGAAAGATGGGAAGGCAGGAGAAAGTTAGTCTGCAAGCACAGACCCTAATTTGACACTTTATCAAAAAATCATTGTGCCTTGGGAGAAGCCTATCCCAGCTACCTACTGCAAACTAGGAGAAAGTTATGACCACCCGTACCTCTCCAGTTTGCCGCCTCCTCCCCCTCCCTCACGATGACCTGAATTGCAAGTTCTCTCACATTTCAGTGTAAGACAAGGTTTCAACTCCCTTCCCTTACCACACAGTGCCTCCTAAATTCTTGGCCCATGGTATGCCATTGCAGTGTTGTATAGCAAGTTCACGCGTGGGACAGGTGGGCGGGTGGGGCGGGAGGAAGAATTGAAAGGAAATAAATGTATGAAACTCTTTCTAAGTTTAGTATTGGCTTCATGAATTCGAAATTACTATGACCTTGAATCAGCTAGGTTATGTATTGCAATCAATGAAATAGTAAATGAGGTTTTAAATGATGGTGTTTACCATTCGAAATGTGGTATCAGTACTTCAAATGAAAATGAATGATTATTGCTTCCAAATTATAACATTCTTAATTAAATGTTTACAAGTAGACGGCGTCGCTCTTTAAATTTCAACACAAAGTTGCAGTAAAATAAAACAGTCATATTAAAGAGCACACAATGAGCATTTCCCGTTATTTGCTCCCCATAATTTCTTGCCATTGCCATAGCCGCAATAGCCAATATATAGGCCATAAAGTCCATTTTCGTTATGTGATCAAATTAAATGCATGGGTCATTGAGTGCTTCAGTACAATTTACATCATTCACCTGTGATGAATAATTGTATTTCAATATTCAGAATGCGAATGCCACACATTTCGTGTTGTTAGGTAAAGGCAAGCCATACTGTTTGTCCCACCTAGCAACATCGAAATTATGTAATTTGCGTTCTGAATATTGAAATACATTTATTCATCACAGGTGAATGATGTAAATTGTACTGAAGCACTCAATGACCCATGCATTTAATTTGATCACATAACGAAAATGGACTTTATGGCCTATATATTGGCTACTGCGGCTATGGCAATGGCAAGAAATTATGGGGAGCTAATAACGGGAAATGCTCATTGTGTGCTCTTTAATATGACTGTTTTATTTTACTTATTTTACTTTTATTCGTGACAGTTGAATGAAATAATTCGTAATAAAATACTTAAAGGTAAAGACTAGTATTGGAAAAGCCCTAATTAAAAAAAAAAAAAACGAGCGTTAGTTGTCAAAGCGACACAACTGATTGCAATTACTCAAGTAAATAGTCCGATTTTCAGACCCTTTTACCGAATGGTTGTATGTTTTGTGCTGCGCCAAGATTCAATTCAGTTTAATTTTGGCCATTACAAGAAGTGGGTTTTGATGTATAGACAAATGCTATTGCATCCTTTACAGCTCATTTATGTATGTTATTACCAAAGAAAAAAAAAAGAGTCAGTCACTCAATAGTGTCTGACAGTAAAGTCAATGAAGGAAACTGGTTTCTTGCATAATTTGAATACTAGGGCATTGCTAACGTTGACATTTCACAGACAGGATATACATGACACATTCATGATTACTGCAATGTTCTACAGAATTTGATGTTGGCTGCAAAAGGGACACAGTATATTTAATAAGCTACCACCACCCTCCAAGAGTAGTCTATCTTTTAAATGATTTGCCTTTGCAGTACTTATAAGCTAAACACTCTACTGGAATACAGGCGTTCATGTATTGGCAAAGCATTAGTCCAGCCTACGAGGGACAACATAATGTCATAGGTGCCAATATATTTCATGAATAAAATACGAGAGCGTCTTGCCGTGTTAAGAGGGGAAGGTGTAGGAGGTTTACCAGGAGAGGAAGAGCCATGATGAGAAAGTCATCTTTTGAATGATGCCTCTTTGCAGGGAGGGATTCGCTAGGGGAAAATATAAAAACTTGTAAACAGGCCACAACCTTACAAAAAGATCACAATAGTCCTCCTAAAGGTACGGTGTTTAAATAGTCATTATTAGTTAAATCTAGGTCTATTTTTCTTTTAAAATTAAATTTAGCAACCGACAGTGTTCTAGTCACCCAATGTATGGTGTACAGAATGAGGCGTTTAATTCTCAGTCATAGAGTGAGAACCACGGAGTCTTTTGTACTGACATTTTTAACACTCTTTTACAAACTCATCTCGATGCAATGGTCAATTTGGAGATAAGTTATCGAGAACTTGCACATCCCCGGTTCTTGTACTCTACGTGCCATGTCCTGAGACGTTGGCGACCATGGAGTGCCACAACTTCTTGCCCTATAGTCTATTAAGTAATTCATTCTCCCCGCGATCAATTCCACTTTTAGAAATCCCACTTCTTAAGCTACTCATCCACATAATCCTCCTTCTACCCCTACTCCACATCTCCTCGATTCTTCCAGTCGATGCAAGATTTTCCAAACTATTCTTTCGAATAACATGACCCAAGAAGCTCAGTTGTCGACCTCTTATATTATTCAGAAGCTTTCGTCTTGTAAATACCTCATTATTAGACATTCTTTGTGTCCATGAAATTCTTAGCATCCTTCTCAGGAACCAAACTTCACAACTTTCCAGTCGCTTTCTTAGGTCTGATGTCAGGGTCCAAGCTTCACATCCATCAAAACTGGATACACGTAGCAATTGAGTACTTTAGATGTTTTCTAACTTGGAGAAAGGTTGATTTGGCAAGTGCAACCCTTCTCTTGATTTCTTGCTCGCCTCTTCCATCGTCTGTAACTGTAGTCCCGATGTAGTTAACAGAGCCGCCTTGCTTGATTTGATTGTTGTTGGATCTTAAGAGAGCATGGTATTCCTCTCATTTTTGAGATTACCATTCATGTTTTTTTGTTGTAAATTACTGATAATCCTCTCTTTTCACTTTATCTGACGACAACATCTAAAAGTCGCTGTAGGTCCTTCGCTGATTCTGCGATTAATATAGTGTCATCTGCATACCGCATATTTGTGCTATTATGTCCTCCTATCTTCAACCCTCTTTCCTGTCTTAGCATATTGCTCGGATTGTCTCATTTTCGCTCGCGTGAACATTGCCAGCACAAACCACTGACCTCTACCTCTTGAACGGATCATCGCACATTCCCATTCACTATACGTTACGTACTAAAAGGCTGTATTGTCTGACCGTTCATGAATATTTATGATTTTGCTAAACTCGGCAAAATGTTTGCTTTTACTAAATAGAAAAATTACGGTGGGGGGTTGGATGAAATGGAAATAATGAAATAGGCAGAAGTGATCTATGATAATTCATGCTTTTTATGTTTCGTGTGCTCGACCTATAATCTTCAAATCGCTTGGTAAACTGAGTCCAAAGTTAGACTTGTTTCACATGTGTATTATAGGCAATGACGAGCTTGCAACCTATTTTGAAACATTACGGTGGGTGAACTTTCAAAAGTCAATGAGACATGAGGGCTCCAATGAAAGAGCTAGTGATAACGTACGTCGGGGTGGATGCGCTTTTCGTTTAAACAAAAAATGAATTTTTAACGATTTAAAAAAAAAAACGTCCATAGGCTAACATGTTAAGCTGCTGACTCTGACCAGGCTCTGGCGATAGGGGGCGTTGTGAAATGAGACTAAACGGAGCCATATGGTTTCTAAGTATCAACTCACTGTATTAATTGAAGAGATATTGAGACATGAAAAATCCTTGCCGAACCCCCTCTTAATGTTGATGTAGCCACACAGTCACTTAATTATGTTTCCCCTCTAACACATGCTGGTTGCTCCCAATACAGATTTTGCACTAACTTTACATACTGTGGATCTAGTACACTCTTGGTTAAGTCTTCAACATCCCTGATATGGGCTTTAAAAGCCAATGCATGATGATTTAGTATAATGAAATCAGGGCGCCCCTGTAGTGGCGTAGCGTCCCGGGTATTAGGGGCGCATGCGTCATGGGGCGGTCTTACATCGTGAATAAACTGAAAGGCAAGGTCGTTGAGTGAATGAGCATTGTGCAAGGGGGCTCTTGTTTAAAGCTTAATACCCACCTTCATTCCGCTCTAATTGTGTTCAGTTCCAAAGCAATATTCAATATGGCGTGTCTCAAAATTGAAACAGGGCGTGGAAGTAAATAACTTCCCTCTCTCTTTTATTTACTTTATCTTTATTTCACTTTTTATTTTCTTTCTTCCATTCATTCATTCATTTTCTGCCCCTCTTTCATTCTTTATCTTTATCTCACTCTTTCTTTCTTTCTTCTTTTTATTCATTTTCTGTATCACTTTCTTTCTTTCCTTCTTTTTCTTTATCTATCTCTTTATTTCTTTCATTCATCCATTTTCTGTCTGTCTTTCTTTCTTTTTCTCGTTCGTTCGTTCGTGCAAAGAATATCAGGGAGTACATCATCTAGATAGGAAGATCCTTATTGAGCCAACAGATCGTCTCATCATCGAGCTCACGAAGTCCGGAAGCGCCGTGGGGGGATTTATAGATCGGACAATCATCAATGACATGATCCATAGGTTAGATCTCTCCACAGGCGCAGTTTGGTGAAGATTCAGCTCCAATTTTATGTAGGAAATATTGTGTGCGGCCAACTCCAGTTCTGATACGGTTTAGGTTGACCCAGGCTTTTCTTGGGAGGTCGCTGCCACTTGGTTTTGCACAGGGCTTTGGGATGAACTCCTTCAGGCTGGTATCGTGGACGAATTCCACTGTCTGACCAGCGTTTTGCTGTCCAAGTGGCTAAGGTGGAGGGGGGGGGGGGGGGTTCTCAGGCCGCAGCTCAGCAGCCTGTGTTGCAAAGTGTCTTCTGGGGGAGACGCTGTCCTTCAAAGGCAGAGGGGGCAGGAACAAGGCATTTATCACTGTCATGCTTTTGGGCAAGCTTAGTGTACTGCGCATCTCGTCTGAGCTGAGCTGGTGGTATGCCAGATAATATTGGCAGGTTGCTGACGGGTGTTTCAGTGAGTGTTCCGCTGATTAGTCTCATAGCATCATTGAGGACAACATAACCTTGTGTACATGGGTGCTGTGGCTCCATGCAGGTGCAGCATAATCGGCAGTGGAGAAGGCAAGAGCTAGAGTGGAGGTGCGAAGGGTGGTGAAATTAGCTCCCCATCCGGTCCCTGCAAGCTTCTTTAGGAGAGACACTCTGGCTTGGGTCTTTTGAGCTGTGGCTTTGGCATGCTCGTGGAAGGTGAGGCTTCGGTCAAGAGTGACACCTAGGTACTTTGGTGTTGAGACGAAGTTCAGCCTAGACCCATCTAGTGAGATATTCAGCTCTCGGTTGGCGCATCGGTTAGCCAGGTGGAAGACGGAGGATACAGTCTTTGGTATGCTTATCTTGAGATGCCATCTGTTGAAGAACTCGGCTAGCATCTTCAGGTCCTTCTCCAGTGATGTTTCGATTGCCTCAAAGGAGTGGTTGTTGAACCCCAGTGCGGTGTCGTCTGTGTAGGGATACTGCATGCATTCCCCCTTGGGCATATCAGAGACATAGATGTTGAAAAGTATCGGAGCGAGGACAGAGCCTTGCGGCACACCATTGCGGAGTTTCCTCTTTCTACTGCATTCGCCGTTTGATGTTTCAAGGACAAATGACCGGTCTTGTACAAGCAGCATGATAAATTTCACGATTCTTACATCTGGAATGGTCTGCAGGGTCTTGAGGTATAAAGCCAAGGTGCCATACTGTGTCAAATGCCGCAGTAAGGTAGACAAGGACTGCACCAAACTTCTGCTTCTTCTGGAAGGCCGTCTCTATGTCGTTTACAAGCCTGACTACTTGGTCGGTGGTTGATTTATCTTTCCTGAAACCTACCTGTGTAGTAGGTAGCTTCTCTTCGACAGTGTCAACGATTCTGACAAGTAGCAGACTTTCAAGTAGCTTGTAGATGTGCGATAGCAGACTGATTGGACGGTAGCTCTTGGGTTCGTCTGCAGGCTTCTTCGGCTTCAGAATGGCAATAACTTTAGCGGTCTTCCATTTTGATGGAATAGTGGATGTTATCATGCAGGTAGAGAGAAAGGCTTGTAGCCAGGAAGTAAATTTGCGATTCATGTTATTGAGGAACTCTGTGTGGATGTTATCATTGCCTGGTGCTTTGCCAGACTTTATTGATTTCAGTGCAGTTTCAACCTCATCCAAGGTGAAGGCTTCAGACATGGAGGTTGACTCTGGAGTGGACTTGAGGAGGTTCTTTATCTCAGAGTTCACCGAGCGAGAGTGGACTTTGGCCTCGGTGGTTTTATCTTGCCACTTTCCATTGTTAACTAGGACTGAAGCGATGGAGTTTGCAGTAACAGGACACTGTTTTGGAGCGCTGCTTCGACCAGTGAGTTTGTTGATGGTAGTCCAGGCCTTGCGACTAGAGTGGGTAAAGTTGATCTCAGAGACTTCTTCTTCCCATCTAATCCTCCTCTTTTCTCCTAGTGATATCAGCAGGTCGTTCCCTACAGCTTCTCTTTCCTCAATGGTCTTGGACTTGGTGTAGGATTCGTACAGACGGTCGCATTCTTCGTCCCAACATGGAATATACGGGTGTCTCCTGCCCCTGGGGATGGAGAGTTTTGCCGCCTGATGTAACATGGAGCAGAAAACAGAGTAGGAGTCATTCACATTACTGGTGGAGGGGTCTGGCAGTCGAGATGTTAGCTTGTTTGTGAGTTCCTGGAACTTGGGCCAGTCAGCTTTTCTGAAATTCCATCTCTTCTTTGGTAGGTTGGAGAGTTGAAGCTTGATGTCGCTTGAGATGATGATTGGACCTCGGGAACTTTGGAAGGACAGTTCTTGAGCAGGTGTGTCTGATGTTTGATGAAACCAGTGAAAGGTCGGGGCAAGTCCATGATTTGTGGCTCCCTGAGTAGAATGTGGGGTTGTCCTTGCTGTTATACAGTATCACTAGCTCCTGAGATTCAAGCCATTCAAAAATGAGCTTTCCATTCTTGTTGGTGCTAGGGTATCCCCAGGCAGTGCTGCGACTGTTGAAATCTCCGCAGACAAAGGAGTTCCGGGGCATCTTTGGGAAGAGCATGATTTCAACATCTTCCGGTGGTGGCTTATACAGATTGCAGAAGTGGGTACCCATAGCTTCAAAGGTGTTCCACTGTAGAGCTGAGTTCGCAGGAGATCGCCCAGTGGTGGATGCTTTCATGCCTTGTTTGACGTAGGATGCAATACCATGCTTCTTGTGAAGTATGAAGCAGATCAGATCAAAACCTTCGATGTGAAGCTGTTCTTCTGTCTCACAGTGTGTTTCTTGGAGACAGATAACATTGACACAATTTTCCTTTGCAATATGGGGAATCAGATCTCGCTTTGAGCGGATAAGGCCTTCAGCGTTGAGTTGGAGTAGTATGTACGCAGGTCGAGGTGTCAGCCATCATCTTGATGGCTTGTCCTCAAAAAGACTCGTGCTTCCAGGAACTGCGTAGGGAGCTCTTCTGATGATAGAGGGCTAGATATGTACTGGCGATAAGATCGCGATGATAGACTTCAAAGTGTTGCTTTAGTTGACAGGTGTCGTTATAGTTGACAAGTGTCGTAACAGGGTCGCCATACGTGAAGGCAGCAACATGAGATGAAGTACCAGGGCTTATGCCGAAAGGGTGGGTAGCGTCGCGTCGCGTTGACGCTTTTTTCCGATGGTGAACTAGGCCGATCGGATCAAAAGATGTAGTTGAAAAGGGGGGGGGGGGTTTTGGCACATTCTTAAAGCTTTTCACGGCGGTGCGCGGTGTGTTTGAAGAGTCTGACGCGTAAGTGTATGGGTAAAATCTAATTTATAGAAAGAAAACAACTTTATAAAACTATTTGTATTAGGTTAATGAAATAATTTGTAACGAGGCACTTAACCGATATTTTTGTATTAAATTTGATTGCATTACGAAAATGGTCTATTGTCTTGAAAACCTTTTGTGAGAATTAGGCTCAGGGGGGTGTTTCAAACAGATCCTAAGTCAAACTTAACTCTAAGTTGGACTTGAAAATTATGGAGAGCTATTTCTAGCCTTAAAATAAAGTATATTTAAAAGCGAAATTCAATTATTTTAGACTTTATATAAGTTCCACATCAAGAACATGAAATATCCTTGATATTAGATAATATGAATGATTTGAATCAAAATGTTATGCCTTTTAACATTTATTTTTACAAATTATTGCCAAAGTCGCTAACAGCTTAGAGATAGGTTCACCTTATGATCTTTGTGAAACACCCCCTACTGGTTGGGTAGTTTTTGGAAAAAGTCAAGGGCTTGGTGTTGGTAAAAGAATGCTACCTATGATATGTTTTTGGCCTATTTCATCATCCAACTTGTTAATAAAATCACTTCATACTCATAAAGATATAACTTATCACTTTAAATAAACATGGGTATTTCTCCCGCAAAAATTGTGTACTTCTATTTCATTGTTCCCCGGTAATTCTCTTTTAGTTACTTGTGTGGTCAATAAATATTCATTTATAAATGAACCGAACTTCTCTTTATTCACAACTTGTTTGAGAACCCCATAACATGAAGACAAAAAAAGCACTCAAAATCAATGGTAACTAATCCGATTCATGAACATTTTATTCCTTCACCAAGGCAAACAAGTAGTACAAAAGTAATACAATTCCATACAAATCGTCTTAATCTTTAAAGTTATATCGTACCCTACCACTACCTTCTCCTCTCCGTGTTTTGAAAAACATAAGTAATGATTGTAAATGACACGTACATTCATGTTCTACATTGAGATTAAAAAAGGGTAAAAATACCCGAAAGATTGAAGATCTTGAGATCAAAGTTTACCTCTTTACTACTCGAAATATGCAAAACTTGGGTTATCTCGAAATTGAAATTATACCAGTACATCACCATTTCACAACCACATGTGACTACCAAAAAGAGACGAGAATTTTATCATTTTCACATTGAAATTTACTATTACAAATTCTTAAATATCCTAGAAGAAACTGGCTGACATATTTCCACTAAGTATAATTCAAAATTGTTTACTGCAAGTTAGAATATTAGAATTTATCACACTCTACTTATAATGTCAACCATGTGTGTTTTAACATCATATAAAGAGTTTGAAATTGAAGATCGAAGTATCTTAACGTTAAAAGCAAAGACATATAGGTAGTAGAACACATTAAAGTAATAAGAAACAGACAAATTTCCAATATATTTATCCCTAATGAAAATAAGGAATATTTTGTTGTTGACATTCTACCTACGCTTGAAAGGAAAGCATTCTTTTAATGCGTAATGTTTATACAATATTTCCATAAAAGAGCAAGGACCTAGCTCAATTCATGGTCAAATATGGTTTGGTCCCAGTTCGTATACACTGAAACATCAATAAAAACAATAATATCACTTTATATTAACCACGACAAGGCAATCCAACCCTTGAAAAAAAGTTAATTTGTGTAAAAACAGAAAATCAGAGAAACAGAAAAGCGAGAGTTTGAAATGAATAATAAGAAAGTTATGATTGTTTGTAATCTGAGATCACAAAAGCTTTGCGAATCTCAAATTGGCAATTTTGTCAGTGGATTGTGACGTAGTGACAGATAAACTTCCCGCTTGTCGTGTATGAAATTAAAACTTTTTTCTTCTCCCAAGTGCCTTCACCGTTGCGCTGGCTTGATAAATAAGCTAAAATATAGTTTGTTACCCGAAAATTTGATAACTTTATATCATTCCATTATTTTCCCTTACTTGAAATATTGTAATATTGTATGGGCCACTAATGCAACACAAACTGAATTAGACTCACTATTTAAAGTTCAAAAGAAATGTTTAAGAATAGCTACCAATTCTCATTATCTAGCACCATCAGCACCTTTGTTTAAGAAGCTTTCGTTATTAAATATATATGATATAAATAAGCAAGAAATCGCAACGTTCATGTACAAATATAAAAACAAGTTGTTACCTGCCCCCTTTTCAGACCTCTTTCAATATAATAGTCAAATTCATAATTATAATACACGGCTTTCCAACAAATTTCATTTATGGTCTGTTAAGTCTAGTTATGAAGCTAAATCAATGAGTTATCTAGGTCCTAAACAGTGGAATATGATTCCCCAAGTAATAACGAAATCACAATTCATATCTTCCTTTAGAAAACAATATAAAATCTTACTACTAAATAATTACTAATCAGCTCAGTTGTTGATTTTTTTCTTCTAAATTGTATATCTGAACCCTCTTTCATTGTTATCTTGTTTTCCTTTCCTTTCTTTTCCCCCTTTATATATTGTTTTTCTTCTCTCTATTTTACTTTCTCTTGTCTTATAGATAGTTGAAGTATTTGTACTTTGCTTATTTTACTTAATTTATTGTTGTGTGCTTATAATATGTTATATTTCTTTTTGTATTTGTTTTTCATTCTTTAATGGGCGATCCAACTTCACAGGTTTTCGCAACCTTCATGGAAAGCCCCGCATATAACCTTTGTAAACATAGATAAAATTTACTGTTACTTTGTATATTTTGATTTTTATATTGCGAAATAAAATTGAATTGAAATTGAACCGTTGTGCCACTACCGCGAATATATCATTGAGTGTATATTATAACAGGTTCTAGAAAAAGGGAAAAAAAGAAGAATTCTGAGTCATACATTTTTGAATAAGTGAAATATATTACAGAAACGGTACCGATTAAGTCACTTTGAAGGGCCCATACTGTAGTGACAGCAACTTACACAAACACAGAATTTTCTAATTTTTGTCCGATTTCATTCAAATTTTGACCAGTATGCGTCTATGAATTTTCTGCTTTCTTCTAGAGTAGTTTGCTTTCAAGGTTTAACTTCCCTTTAAGAGATGTTTCCAATCAGTTTCGATCCAATTGACACCGCACGATTTCCACTCTGAGCCAATTTAAAATGTTTCGAGTTTGTATGAAAATGTATCCATCACCGCAAATGAGAATTTATCCCTCACCGCAATTAATTAAAAGCCATTAGGCCCAAAGTGACTCGTTTCCCAATGTAGTGAAATCCCCATAAAGAAACAGAAGTACGAATAAAAGTATTTGTAAGAAACGTTTGTTATTCGAAAATAAAGAACCATTGTTTTATTTATGCTATCTATAGTGTACCTTAATTTAAGTAATTGTTCTGCCTTATGGGGCTTAACATTGATGTGATGTAATATTGAAGTGCTTCAAAAAGGTGAAACAACTTTGAGTGACCAGTTTTACCATACTCATTTTCCCCAATAGACTGTAGTGTAAAACGGTTTTTAACATTTCAAATTCCAATCATAAATATTTTGATAATGAAACATGCAATTGGCTTGTAAAAGTCATGGGAATCATTTCTGACTTAAGGATTTGTAATTATGATTGTAGCAAGAGCTAAATCCAGAACTTTGTTTAGAATCAGAGGCAAAGTTACTTAATACCTTAAAGTGAAGTGTTTGGTAAGAGATTAACGTATACTATCATTCGGTTAGTGTAGGATATTGAGGTTGAGATTAGGTTGCAGGAGCAAGTGTGACGTGGAGCAGAGGGGTTTGTTGTGGTAATGCCAGAATGACATGCTGGACACAGTATAAATAATATTCCTACTTTCCAAAAAACGTAGGATTGCTATTGCTCTTCTAATATAAAAGATTCTTGTTCATATAATAAAGGTTTTATTTAAAAATTATTATTTCGCACATTTGGGAAAAGGACATTTAACGTTTATTTTAAAACTTTGGGTAAAAGGCTATTAACCTGTCCCTGCTCAAGCAATGCAAACTACTCCAGCATCTTCATAATGAGCACAATTGTGAACACCGAAAGGAGGGTGCGCACAATCAAAGATAGTCTGCTCAGCTCCTGTACATCCAACGTCATCTAGTTGGATGGGACCAGTGCCTTGTCCGAATCTAGCTGATCCAGGAGCACCAGAAGCCCCCTGGAATCCTAGCATGCGACAGACAACATTGGCATCGGTGATACCCCATGAGTCATCACAAATAGTTCCCCAGACTCCGTTATACTGGATTTCAACCCTTCCCTCTGCTTCGTTGCTTCCACCAACCAGACGTACAACTACAATATTGAATCAAATGATAATACTTATGACCATTCTATATTTTGAAAAAAGTAACGTACATATTATGAGCACCGCGTCAAAGCAATAATAACAACACGTCTGTGTTTATCACAACCTGCGGAAAAAAACTTGCTCAGTTGTTTTTGAACAAAATAATTAGATTTATATTACATGGGATAATAGATAATGTAATGGACATACGATTTGAAGTTATACATATTCTCACTAGAGTATTTAGGAATACTTTTGCCCTATTATTCTATGATTTTCTTGTTAAAAAATAACTAATAGATGTATATAACAAATGATATCGAATATGCAATGGTGTCCTGTAGGTATTAATAATCGGTCTGCTTTTCGTGAAAAATGATAGGTCTATGTACGAGATATGGTTTTTATTTTATTGATTAACCATTTTTGAAATATAAATTGATTTGAAGTATGAGTAAAATTGGATCTTGATTTTGCCAAAAGGGTGTACACGTTACATATAAGAGTTGAACATTGGATACCCTCCTTTTCAGAACTTTGTTTTTTACGATAGTAACCCTATTTCACTTTCCGAATTACGAACCTACAAAATCATGGGCCATTACAGAAAAGTATTTTTGGCATTACGAATATACAGAGTAACTAAACGTAGAATTATATAAATTCGGGAAAATGACATGGAACCTTTATTTAAACTTTTGAGTATGAGTCTGATAACGACTATTTAACTTGTCCTGTACCTGCTGAAGCAATGCAAACAACTCCAGCATCTTCATAATGAGCACAATTGTGAACACCGAAAGGAGGGTGCGCACAATCAAAGATAGTCTGCTCAGCTCCTGTACATCCAACGTCATCTAGTTGGATGGGACCAGTGCCTTGTCCGAATCGAGCTGAGCCTGGAGCACCAGAAGCCCCCTGGAATCCTAGCATGCGGCATACAACATTGGCATCGGTGATACCCCATGAGTCATCACAGATAGTTCCCCAGACTCCGTTATACTGGATTTCAACCCTTCCTTCTGCTTCGTTGCTTCCACCAACCAGACGTACAGCTGAAAATAAATAAAATGCTAATACTTATAACCCTTCTGAATATAAAGAATGACACGTACAAATTATTAGTACCACGTCAAAGGAATAATAACGACAATTATGCGTCTATCAAAAACTGCGAAAAAAATTGTTCATTCGTTTTTGAACAAAATACTTAAGTTCTGTACAATTTGCGATAAGTTTAACATACTGGACACACGATTGGTTATAAATATTCTCACCCAAGGATTTAAGAATACTAATGCCCTCTTAAGATACTATTTTCCTGTTTATGAAATAAAGAATAGATGTAATTTGCAAATGATATGAAATATGCAATTTTGTCATGTCGGTATTACTAATCGGTCTGCTTTTCGTGAAAAATGAAAGGTCTTTGTACGAGGTTTGCTTTTGATTTGATTTATAAACAATTGTTTAGATTTGAACTGATTAGAAGTATAAGTACAATTGAATCCTGATTTGGGAAAAAGGGAGTACGTGTTACATATAAGTGTTGATAGTTGGGTACCCCCCTTTTCTGAAGTTTGATTCGTACGGTGGTAACCCTATTTCGCTTTCCGAGTTACGTACCTACAAAATCATGTACCATCAGATAAAGGTACCTCATGCATTACGAACCTACAGAGTAACGAAATTCAGTAATTATATATGAATATTTGGGAAAACGACATGCAAACTTTTGTTAAACTTTTGGGTTAAAGTCTGATAACGACCTTTTAACTTGTCCTGTACCTTCTAAAGCAATGCAAACTACTCCGGCATCTTCATTATGACGACAGTTGTGAACACCAAAACCAGGGTGTGCACAGTCAAAGATAGTCTGCTCAGTTCCTGAACAGCCTACGTCATCTAGTTGAATTGGACCAGTGCCTTGTCCGAATCGAGCTGAGCCTGGAGCCGAAGAAGCCCCCTGGAATCCTAGCATGCGGCAGACAACATTGGCATCGGTGATACCCCATGAGTCATCACAGATAGTTCCCCAGACTCCGTTATACTGGATTTCAACCCTTCCCTCTGCTTCGTTGCTTCCACCAACCAGACGTACAACTAACAAAAAATAAAAAATGATAATACTTATAACCATTCTTTATATTAAACATTGAAACTTACACTTATGAATACCGCGTAAAAACTAAATTAACACAAATTCTGCGTCCAACACAACCTGTGGACAAAAACTTGCTCAGTTGTTTTTGAAGAAAATAATTTAATTCTATACTATTTGGGATAGAAGATAATGTAATGGAAATACGATTTAAAGTTTATATACATATTCTCACCCAAGGATTTAGGTTTACTAGTGCCATCTTATAATAATATTACCTTGTTTATAACATGAAGAATAGATGTATTTCATATTAAATATGCAATTTTCTCATGTCGGTATTAATAATTGTTTTTCTTTTCTTTTCAAATGATATCGAATATGCAATGGTGTCATGAAGGTATTGATAATCGGTCTGCTTTTCGTGAAAAATGATAGGTCTATGTAGGAGATATGGTTTTGATTTAATTGATAAACCATTTTTGAAATATAAATTGATTTGAAGTATGAATGAAATTGGATTTTGATTTTGCCAAAAGGGTGTATACATGTTACATATAAGAGTTCAAAATTTGGTACCTTCCTTTTCAGAACTTAGTTTGTTACGATAGTTACGATAGTAACCCTATTTAACTTTCCGAATGAAAAACCTACAAAATCATGGACCATTATAGAAAGGTATCTTCGGCATTACGAATATACAGAGTAACTAAACGTAGAATTATATAAATTCTGGAAAATGAGATGGAACCTTTATTTAAACTTTTGGATATAAGTCTGATAACGACTATTTAACTTGTCCTGTACCTGCTGAAGCAATACAAACTACTCCGGCATCTTCATAATGATTACAATTGTGAACACCAAAATCAGGGTGGGCACAGTCAAAGATGGTCTGTTCAGCTCCTGTACAGCCAACGTCATCTAGTTGGATGGGACCAGTGCCTTGTCCGAATTGAGCTGATCCAGGAGCTCCAGAAGCCCCCTGGAATCCTAGCATGCGGCAGACAACATTGGCATCGGTGATACCCCACGAGTCATCACAGATAGTTCCCCAGACTCCGTTATACTGGATTTCAACCCTTCCCTCTGCTTCGTTGCTTCCACCAACCAGACGTATGGCTCCTGTGCCGGAACCTAGAATTATGAGATGTAGAAGGCGCGAAAAAGCCATTATATTCTTTCCCAAGTTCCAAACCTATTGCGAAGACTTTGGATGATAACGAAATATATTTTTACTTTTTAAATAATAACTGAAAGAGCGAAAATAAAACAACATAGTGACAATCCCTTTTTTCGTCAACAAACCTGTTCAGGCGTTCCGTCATGACCCTATTGGCCCACTGGTAACTTCATTTCATTGATTGACTATATTGATTGAACACGGAAGATTGAATTAAATATATAAATAAACGAGCATTACACCGTATAGAGTTTAGTTTATATGTATGTAGTTTGGAGCAAGCACCACGATAATTGCCTGAGCTGACAGCTGTACATTGTTTGTTTTTAAATTAATTTCCTAAATCCATATAAAACATACACGTTTTAATAAAATGTATATAACGCACATTTCAAATGATAAGAAAGTAAGTAAAAGTATAAATAAACTGTTTGAAAGCCCGTTTCAGTACCATTTTCAAAATGGTCCTGTTCTTACATAGAGTCCTAAAGTAAAACAAAAAATATTTATTTACATACATATCAATTTGTATTCATGGTAAATGTAGAACAACCCGTTTCTATTATTATTATTGCATTTTACGTTAAAAATAATGAAATCAGGATTTTTCTCGTTAAAAGATTTATGCATACCTTGGCACTGATCTAAAGGTATGCAGCGGTCTCCGCCATCTTGATCTTTGACCAGTCCTTCTGGGCAGAAGCACCCAACACGACAGATCCGAGGACAGATATAACTGGGAAGGTTATTACAGCTGAACGGGCCACAACCTGAGCCGCACTCGTTAAAGGCCATACCCTCGGGGCATGCAGAACAGTCCACTTGGACGTCATCAACGTAAAAATCAGCGTTACATCCGCCGCAGTAGTTTGATCTGTAAAATGGGAGGCAAATTTAAAGACCGGTTCTGGTCATGCCATTGTATTGTGAAAGAAACGTTGTGAAATCGATCAGAAAAGGTTGATCATCTACCATATAAGTATTGGTTTGTACTGCAAGGTTCTAGAAACATCAAAATGATAACAAATTTGGCCCAGTCTTGGTGAAGTTACAAACACTGTACACAAAACGATCTATAGTGGACTAGGCGCCCGCCCCCCTACCCACTCAGTGTTATTTAGGGAACGCATACGTCGTTCCCTCTTTTTGAAAGCACCCCCTATCTAAGGACTGCCAACATTTCCGAACCCCCCTTACACGGGCTTTTTGCGGGCTTTTCCTGCCTTGGAGACCCCCCTAAATCAGGAAAAATGCACAAAGTGCCCCCCTAAATTCGGAATAATCTCCAAAGAGCTGAGAGAAAAAAAAAGAAAAAACACCCCCTTTTTAAAGAAATCTCCGGGTGAAAAGTTAATACACGCCTTTTTTTACAATTCTCGGGCCGGACTTTGTCGCACGAAAAGTACCCCTTTACCGGACATTTTGGTAACACGCATGGGGTCATTTCGACCCCGGAGTGGGGGAGGGGGGGGGGGGGGGGGGGGCTAGGCGACACGTGCGTGCTTTCTATCCGGTCCGGATAGATATAATAACTTACCAAATACCGTCGGCATTATGCCAAAAGGGCCTTAACTGCTTTTGGCCATTCCGAGATATTCGCGTTTAAAGTTTTGGGCTCTCTAATAATCAACGATTTGTGGTCGTTTTTGGGGGGTTTTGAAGTCAATTTCGATAAATATGTTAAAGCCCCACTGTCCTACTTTTAGCTACTTGCTCCCTCTATATAGAAAACTTCCCCAATCGGTGCATGTTGGTCCCCCATGATCCTCTTTTGCTTATATTAGTTGAGAGCTGAGTTGATGAGATAACCACCTGTCAATGACCTGGCTGGGTGGTCTAATCCCTTCTGACCCAGTAGTATTGACGGTCTTTAAGTTATTAAGTTTTACATGAAATGTGTTAAATTTGTTTTAAAAAATTCAGAACTTTTCATGCTATGTGCAACAAAACACGTTAGGGGCTTTTTGGCATATGGCTTTAATGTAGCGTATTTATGCCAGAAGGGCCGTAACCTACCGTTATCGTACGCGTGCTTAGTTAGCGCCCTTCGGGCATAACGAAATGTTATTGTTTCGCAACACCTTTGGTTTGCCAGAAAGCCCCTGCTCCGGCTACTGGATCACGAAAACTGATAAAACTGATTAATTAAAATGTTATAAAAAATATTTTTGATATCTGAGTATTTGTATTATCATAATGCAGCTATCGGTAAAGTTATTTTTAGAGATCGTACATTTAGGTCACCTTTTTCGTTGTTTATTTTCATTACAGTCCCATACGTTGAGATCTATGTATTCCAATGAGGCTGTCGCATTTCATGCATCCACATCTAATTTAAATCTCATTCAGAATTCATGATCTAAATTCATGACATATACTTTCAGTGATTATTCTGAGTACATTGTGTCTATTGTAGACGAAGCATGTTTTGTAATGGTATTTCTACTGATATTTATTGAATTAAATGGAAATTACGAAATAATCTGTCATTGAAAAAAATAATTGTCGTGTGGTTAAGGCCCTTTTGGCGTAAGGAAGAAGATGAGATACGCGTTAAGGGCGTTTTGAAATTCATAATTATCTTCATAAATAAATCGAATTTCAACAAATGAAGCACATCATTTTAAAGAGAATGTTGAAATTTACAAGGTGATGTTAATAACTCAATAACCCCCAAAATCAGGTTAAGGCCCTTTTGGCTTGAGGCCGACGATATATCCATTAGTAGGCGGTTTCCCGCCAAAATATGTATCATCACGTATTAGTCAAACCATATTCTTTCACATGATTGGTAATAAGAGCTTCCATTTCATTTTTTGAGAGGGGGCGTTTCCAAAATTGGTCTATACGTTTAAAGGAAAATCCAATCTTAATGAAAACAGCTCTTAAAAGCAGAAGAATTAGAGAAGCAGACTAGTTTTAGTCCGAATGATAGCGAAAAAAAAAAAGTTATGCAATTTGAAAGTTGTAATCACTATACATCAGCACTTTAAATTGGCAGTTAACTGCGTGATATCTAAAATTGATACAGAACATACTTTAAAGCGAAACAGTGTATGCTTACCGGCACTCAGCATCAGGATAAGCGGAACACACGGAATAATCACAGGGATTTACGAGACAATTCACGATAACGTCATCGCAATCGTCTAACAAAAATGAAGCAAAATAAAAAAAGAATATTGGTAAAAACAACAACAACAACAGTAATGAGCAGACAATGTTGATCTACACTGTTGGTCATAATGGTGGAATAATTATTTTTACCCCAATTAATGGAATGATTTTGACAATGATTTATTCCTAATAGATCTAGATAATAGTACACGTTCTCAGATTTTATTCATCAATAATTTGTGAATGTTTGTTTTTTGTGACTGCTAAAGCATGTGTGTGCTATATATCTACATCCTTAATTCATAACTGACAGTAATGAGAATTAATGCCACATAAAAGGGCACTAGTATAGCACATCGACACGGTTTTGATCCTAGGGGTTAACAGTAACGAGACCATTGTTTAGCCGATGAATCATGACTGTACGCGTCGGGAGAGAGGGTACGTCGCCGCCCCCACAAATAAAAAAAAAAAACCTCTTAATTTTGTTTAGGCCTTATGTTTAAATTTGAACTCTGATACGTTAACGTGACATTTTCTCCTGCGACAATTGCTCTGGGTTTGGTTTTCGTTAGAAGTAGGCCTATATGTTTAGGAAAAGGGGCAGAGGAAGAGTATTGGGGCCAAGGTTGCAGATATAGTTTCTTGTGGGAAATTGACGCAGGTAAAGTTTGGAAAACATGCTGTACAACACTCCGTTATATGTAGATTGAACTTGAAATAGGCTATGGGTCATTGTTGACAACTTGGAAGTGTGACGCTAAATATCTTTCGACCGGAATCCTTACCTTAGCTTTAAAAGTAAAGCCAGTAAAAAATGGAAAGTTCTGGTACGCATGAATGTATTTCAATGGGGAAAATGGCACAGTTTCTCGGCAATAAGCTGCTTAAACCAGTAAACATTGCCACACAAATGCAGTGATTGGAAGACGATGGCATTTGTGAAAATGTTCGAAGATGACATTCTATTCCTAAAGTCTACAGCAATGGCACATGTATACTGAGGCAAATGAGGCTTGTTTTAAAACTTGTTGGTCTATATCTGATATACGGGGAATAGTTTAACCCTAGAAGGTCGAGTAAGTTTGGTCTCTCTCAGCCGAAGGGTAGGATAGGAGGGGGGGGGGGGGCGGTATTCCTTTGGAAAACTCCGTTATCATAAATATTTTTGCATTTTATATATAACAAAATAATGAACATAGGGTTTCCACAAGAACAAAATCATGAATATTGTGCATACATACCTTGGCACTGATCCAAGCGTATGCAGCGGTCTCCGCCATCTCGATCCTTGACCAGTCCTTCTGGACAGAAGCACCCAGCAAAACAGAACAGAGGACAGATATCATTGGAAACTAGGTTATCACAGCTGGACGGGCCACAACCTGAGCCGCACTCATTAAAGACCATACCCTCAGGGCAATGATGATCTGAAAGAAAATTAAGCCCGATGGTTAAGCAGTGTCTTTAAACGTTGGCGTATACAAAAGTATGTTGTATTGCCACTTGCGACCGACCCGCAAATCGTAAAATGTACGGTCGGCTTTTTAATACATTTTTTTTAAAACCATTAACAGAATGTTTAGTGAATACAAAAATATTTGTTTTGTTTGTATAAATTGCATACAAATGGATAAAATCATCAAATTAATCCCACACTTTCACTCGTCATATGCCCTAGTTTCGAAATCCTGCCAGCGTAAACAGGTAGACCCCGGCCTCGTTTACGAGTATATACCATGCAATGCACCTGCTAGAAACTAGCAAGATTTGGGCTACGTTCCCGGTTTTGAGTATTTGGGGCGACGGTCGCTGTTTTGAGGTGGATTAAAGTATTTTTTGTTTTTAAATCCAACCGACCGGCCCATGATCTGGCACCTAACGGGCAATACAACATCTAATTTTTGTTAAGGTCTTATGCTTAAATTTGAACTCTGATACGTTAACGTGATATTTTCTCTAGTGACATTGCTCTGGGCTTTCTTTTCGTTAGAGGTAGGCCTATATGTTCAGGGAAAGGGGCTGAAGTAGAGTGTTTGGTCATGGTTGCAGAAATTGTTTCTTGTACGAAATTGACGCAGGACAAGTTTAGGAAAAAACCTATACAACACTCCGACATATGTAGATTGAAATTGAATTGGGCTATGGGTCATTGTTGACTACTTGGAAGTGGGACGCTAAATATCTTTCGACCAGATTCCTTACCTTAGCTTTAAAAGTTAAGCCAGTCAAAGGAAAAGTTTTGGTTCGCATGAAGGTATTTCAGAGGGAAAATTGGCACTATTTCTCGGCAATAAGCTGCTTAAAGCAGTAAACATTGCCACACAAATGGAGTGATTTGAAGACGATGGCATTTGTGAAAATGTTCCGAGATGACCATCTATTCCTAAAATCTACAGCAATGACACATGTATACTGAGGCAAGAGGCTTGTTTAAAACTTGTTGGTCTATATCCGATCTAAGGGGATTTGTAACAGTTAAACCCTAGAAAGACCGGGTTAGTTTGGTACTCTCTCAGCCGATATACAAAATAATAGACATAAGATTTCCACATGAAAAAATCCATGAATATTGTGCATCCATACCTTGGCACTGATCCAAGGGTATGCAGCGGTCTCCGCCATCTCGATCCTTGACCAGACCTTCTGGACAGACGCAACCAGCACGACAGATCCGAGGACAAATATCACTGGGAAGGTTATCACAGCTGACCGGGCCACAACCTGAGCCGCACTCTTCAAAGGCCATACCATCAGGGCAATGATGATCTGAAAAAAAATAAAGCCCAATGATCAACCGACGTCTGTACACTGACTTATATCTACATCTGAACTCCATCTGAACTCCGATAAGATTACCTGACATGTCTTTAAGCGAAAATTACCCTGGGTTCTTTATCGTTAGAGGTTTAGGGTTGCAATTCGGTTTTAGTTTAGTTTTAAAGTGAGTATGAGGTAGAGTGTCGAAACTAGGGTTGAAGAAATAGAATCTTGGAGGAAATTGACGCAAGTGTGAGGGAAAAGCTGTACAACACTCCGACATAATTATGCAGATTGAACTTAGAAGAGGCTTCGGATTATTTTTTACAATTAACATGGAGACAAAATTACTTACCTCCCGGCTGGAATGCGTCGGCAAGTACCTGGCAGAGTTGATTAGTGCCATTCATCCCTGTAATCTGATATATTTGAAGATTAAGTGCATATGGATCTAGACCGGGAACGTACATCAAGGCCAGGTCCAATCCCTCCTGGACTATAGTGGTACACTGGTGGGCATTGGTCAAAACTGACAGAATACTGTCCACAACATCAGCAGCTATATCATCAAAGAGTGCTGGAATTCCTGAGTCACCACGAGTTTCACTCAAACGTTGGCACATGGCCTCTCTGTTTTCATATCCTGCCCAACGTGCAACAAAATCAGACTCATCATTCAGTAAGCCACGAATGTTTATGTCCGGGCCCATTGAAAAGTTACCCGAGGAAGAAGCCTCAAGTGCAACAAGAATGTCATTCCAACTATTGCATATCTCTGCGACTCTTGGTATCACTACTTCAACAAAAGCAACTAGGAAATCGGTGACCAGTTCCTCCAAAGTCGAGCCAGCATCCACAACGAATTGTCGAGCCCTACAGATGCTGTCAACGTCGTAAATGGACACCCCAAACTGGTCAGCAACAATGCCCTCAAGCACACCTTCAAAGTCAAAAGGCCGTAATGCGAAGATCCCTAAAGGATAGTCGGGTTCCGCGGTTGGTCCGTCTGGCTGAGGGGTAGTTGGTGCTGACATAATTGTGGTCATGAATCCTGTCAAGTTCAAAATAAGCCTGCAGTGCTCCTCAGCATCAAGCGTTGTCCCTTCCCTCAAGGACGTCAGCACAGGATCACAGTACTGTCTGAAGACATCTGCTTCAAATGCGGCTGCGTTTAGTTGGGGCATGATCCTCACACAAATTTCACCTTCAGCCTCGATCAGGTTGTTAGCCGTCCAGGCAGCTCCTGCGGCTTGGATGACATCTGTAACTGTCAGGAGAGGAAGGATCTGACCAGGAACAGCAAAAGGGTTAGACTGAGAGAGCTGTGAGAGACACTCGTAAGAGGCATCCCAGTCCACGAACCATTCTCCTGTCACCGGGCAGTTTAAAGGATCACCTGTCAAAGAAAATGTTGTAATTTAATCTTACGGTTGACAACAATGGTGATAATATTCACGAATGTATAGTACTTATTAAAATTACATTTTTAAGCACTTTACATTGGAACATTACTATTACCGCGGTTAATTCTTCCTAAGGCTAATCTTCAATTAAAATTGCGTTCTCTTTGTCTAAAAGATTGTCCCGGCCAGGCGTCATTGTGTACATGCCAATCCTACCACATTTACCTTCTCATCCTACCGGGTACCCATGTACTACCTGGATAGAGAGTGGAACACAATATTAATGTCTTGTCAAAGGACATCAGTGCGGCGGTGGGACTCGAACCGCGAACCACGTGATATGCAGTCCAGTGACGTATCCACTAGACCAGGTGTTTTAAAACTTTTTCCTTGACGGTCTAATTGTAATTTCCATGGAAGCTAAATGTTCCAAAACAATGGGTAAATTTAGTTTAATTATACGAAATAATTTCAAAACATAAAAGTTTTTGAGCACACAAATACCAGTCTTAAAACGTACCTCAGTTCAAAAGTAAACGTTCTGGTATGCACCAAGTTTATCAGTGGGAAAGGGGGCACCGTCTCCAAGCTGCTTAAAGGTATTACAAAGTTTTGGTAATTTGGAAAATTGGCTGGATAGTGATTGTTTACAATTTTGATAAATTTGGATGCCACTGTGGATGTAATATAAGCACTAGAAAATGTAGCCCCTAAAACGTTTTTACTTTCGACAAAAATTAAATATAAAAAATTACCGGTGCTCCCGGTAAATTTTTATATATTTCAAATAGCGCCAACGGCCATCCAATGGTAGCTACGATCATAAAAATCTCAGAATATGCAGTTAAGTCATATAATTTCCAAACGGGAATAGCCAATCGGTCGATTTTTGTCAAGAAACATTGTTTTTAGCTAAATTGATCTTGAGAGGGAGCTATACAACATAAAGAGTTTATTATTTACAATTTCATTACTTTAGAATCGATTTCAACCACGACAACGATCACTGAATATTGTAAAATCACATGTGCTTCTAATATGTTCATTTGAACCAAATTCATGACCCCATACCAAAACTTTGTATTACTTTTAAAGCAGTAACTATTTCCACACATATGGAGAGATTGGAAGACGAAGGTATTGTTGAAATTGTTCGAATATGACAATCTATTCCTAACATTTACAGCAATAACATATGTATTCTGAAGCAAATTAGGCTCGTTTGAAACAATTGGTCTATATCCGATCTAAGGGGAAATTTTTAAAGTTTAACTGTAAAAAGGCCGACTTACTTTGGTACTCTCTCAGCCAAGGGAAAGGGGTAGAGTGGGAGGGGTACCTCATTGGAATACACCGCTATTGTTAGTATTATTACATTTCACATATACAAAATAATGAACGTAGGATTTTCACGTTTAAAAAATCCATACCTTGGCACTGATCCAAGGGTATGCAGCGGTCTCCGCCATCTTGATCCTTGACAAGTCCTTCTGGACAGAAACACCCAGCACGACAGATCCGAGGACACATATAACTGGGGAGGTTATTACAGCTGAACGGGCCACAACCTGAGCCGCACTCGTCAAAGGCCATACCATCAGGGCAATGACGATCTAAAAGAAAATTAAGCCCGATGGTTAACCAATGTCTTTAAACTTTGGCGTATACAAAAGTATGTTGTATTGCCCTTTGCGACCGACCCCTAAATCGTAAAAATCTACGGTCACCTTTTCAATACATGTTTTTTTAAATACCATTAACAAAATGTTTAGTGAATACAAAAATATGTATTTTGTTTGAATAAATTGCATACAAATGGATAAAATCATCAATTATTCCCACATGTTCACTCATCTTCTGCCCTAATTTCGAAATCCTGCCAGCTTAAACAGGTAGACCCGGCCTCGTTTACGAGTATATATCATGCACTGCACCAGCTAGAAACAAGCAAGATTTGGACAACGTTCCCGGTTTTGGGTTTTTTGTTAAGGCGTTATGTTTAAATTTGAACTCTGATACGTTAACGTGATATTTTCTCCAGCGACAATTGCTCTGGTTTGGTTTTCGTTAGAGGTAGGCCTATATGTTTAGGGAAAGGGGCTGATGTAGAGAGTTGGGGCCAGGGTTGCAGAAATTGTTTCTTGCAAATCGACGGAAAACATGCTGTACAACACTCCGACATAATGTAGATTGAACTCGAAATAGGCTATGGGTCATTGTTGACAACTTAGAAGCTCGACGCAAAATATCTTTCAACCAGGTTCCTTACGATAGCTATGAAAGTAAAGCCAGTCAAAAGGAAAAGTGGCACTGTTTCTCGGCAATAAGCTGCACCCACAACAAAAAGTGAGTCATTTGACACATTTAAGCATAATTTTCGTGAGTCAGGTGTAAATTGACTCATTAGTAACAACCAATGAGTCTCTATTGACTCATTTATATTTCACCAGTGTGTCAATCATGAGCTGACGCATTTGCAAAATGCTTCGACTGACTCACATGGTCGTAAAAAATGAGTCAAGATCGACATAAGAGCATTTTAGAAGAAAAAAGTGAGTCAACTTGAAAGTGAAGCTGTATGCATGCGCGCGCATGCTTTCGTGACGTCATCCAAAATGCGCATTCTCGAGCCATATTTGAATTCCCGATCGACGACGCGACGTCGCCATCTTATATCTTGGATTCAGAAGAGTTTTGACTGCAGCTGGTGAAAAATTGGTACGCATAATTATTCATATAGTTTTAAACGATGATTTTTATGACTGGATTCGTGGGCTGAATCTTCTGATTATTATACAAATGATGCATGCGTTCATTTTACGATATCCGCACTCGAGTTGATGAGGCTGTGTGTAACTTAACTATAGATTCTCACTATGAACATGACAGACAATGAAAGCGGACAAAATATACAGTTCCTCAGGAAAACAAAGGAACATCCCTTCACTGCTATTATGTAAAAATGTGTAGAACAGGTGAATATGCATGTGACACCTGTTCTACACATTTTTACATAATAGCAGTGAAGGGATGTCCCTTTGTCTACCTGAGGAACTGTATATTTTGTCCGCTTTCATTGTCTGTCATGTTCATAGTGTCTACTGTATCGCACGAAGCCGTGTCGAATGAAAACATGCATGATCTTGCATCATTGTTTTATACAACGAAACTCCTAGATCCTTGTTATTTGATGTAAAACGAATTAATTCAAGATTGTTTCGTGACAGTATGGGTGACAAATAAATCTCAAGTTAAGGCTTAATTTAGTGCGTACAAAGTAGATTTTTCAGATTCGGGTAGCGGGACCACCGATTACATCGCTAAAATGTGATATTTTAGGATATCTTTTCCATTGCAAATGTGGACAGTGACTCTGGCATGGTATGGTATGTGTGTGATAGGCCTAGGGAGTAGGGGGGGGGGGGGTCTATGTCATGATGCACCCACAACAACAAGTGAGTCACCCTTACTCAAATTGATGAGTCACTGGTTTGTCCGTATAGCGAAACACTTGAAGGATCATGTGAGTCACTATGACTCATTTGTATCGAGTCATAGTGACTCACATGATCCTTCAAGTGTTTCGCTGTACGGACAAACCAGTGACTCATCAATTTGAGTAAGGGTGACTCACTTTTTGTTGTGGGTGTGCTTAAAACAGTCAACATTGCCACACAAATGGAGTGATTGGAAGACGAAGGCATTTTTGAAAATGTTCGGAGATGACATTCTATTCTTAAAGTCTACAGTAATGGCACATGTAAACTGAGGCAAATGAGGCTTGTTTTAAAACTTGTTGGTCTATATCTGATCGAAGGGGATTTGTAACAGTTAAACCCTAGAAAGGCCGGTTTAGTTTGGTACTCTTTTAGCCGAGGGGAAGGATGGGGGGGGGGGGGGGGGGGGGTGTTACACCCACAAATGTAATAACTCCCACAAATGTAATAACGCCCACAAATGTGATAACACTTTACCCACAAAATGTAACAACACCCACAAATGTAATAACACTTTACCCACAAATGTAATAATTTCACCCACAAATGTAATAACCACTTTACCCACAAATGTAATAATTTTGAATCACCCACAAATGTAATAATGACTTTACCCACAAATGTAATAAATTTGAAGTGATATTTTGAATCACCCACAAATGTAATAATGACTTTACCCACAAATGTAATAAATTTGAAGGGATATTTTGTCGAATTTAAAACTAACACCCTGTAATAAAGCATGGGTATAGCGCGTAGTTTTTCTTCCAGACCCGGTTATTTCAAAACTTTTTAAAAATCTTCATAACTAAGACCCCATCATCTTATTCCTGTGGAAGAACATAAGTATTGAACGTAGTCTTTCCTCCAAACCCGGTTTTTCAAAAGTTAAAAAACAAACAAAAAACAAAACAAAACAAAAACCTTTTAAACTAAGACCCCCTCCATCTTCCAAATTAAGACCCGGTAATAAAGCATGGGATTAGAACTTAGTCTTTACTTCAGACTCGGTTATTTAAAAAAAAAATCTTCAAACTAAGACCTCACCATCTCATTCCTGTGGAATAACATGGGTATAGAGCGTAGTCTTTCCTCCAGACCCGGTTATTTCAAAGGAAATAGAAATTTAAACAAATCTTCGAAACTAAGACCCACCATCTTATTCCTCTTTTTTTCATTTAAAAATAAATTACAATATTACATATGTGGATACAACACGTCACAAATAAATGATTGGTCGGCGGTCACACGAACTGACGAGTCAGTCAAAATGGTCCATAATATAACACACAGACGAGGGACCGATTCGATTGTTCGTTGACCGTCGACGATTTCTTAATCATGTAAATATTCTAACGCCCACAAATATCCTGAAATTCAATGTTCGTAGAAAAAAAAGTAATTGAATAAGTGACCTTAAATGTATTTAAATATTGACGCTAATTGTTCTATGCTTTTGATTTCTACAATATCTTCTGGTCTTTCTGGATATTGTACTACAATGAAGTAATTGATATATCTGCCTGATTTAAGTGCTCAATATTAAGAACGTCTCCGTCACAGTTTTGTTTATTGCTGTGATTTGTTGTAACTTTAGTGTTCTGACACTGCTCATTACCATGGAGCTACAACCACGAGTGAGGGGACTCCCCCGAAAGAAATGTCAGACACAATCTCTAATCGAGAATCTAGGACACCTACCCCCCTGCCAACTACCCCCAGCTAACTACCCCCTAGAATGATAACCCCCCCCCCCCCAGCTAACTACCCCTGGACATCTACCCCGGACAATACCCCCGGACATCTACCCCAAGTCAAGTACCCCCGGACATCTATCCCCGGGCAACTACCCCAAGACATCTACCCCCCCGTCAAATACCCCCGGACATCCCCCCAATCCAACTATCCCCTTCCAACTACCCCCAGCCAACTACCCCCACCCTGAAAACTACCCCCGGACATCTACCCCATCCAACTACCCCCGGGCAACTACCCCCAACTACCTTAAGTTGCTTGGGGTAGATGTCCGGGGGGGGGTAGTTGGAGGGGGAGTTAGTTGTCCAGGGGGAGGGGTAGTTGGATGGGGTAAGATGTCCGGGGGTAGGTAGATGTCCGGGGAGGGGGTAGTTGACTGGGGGTAGATACCCGGGGGTAGTTAGCTAGGTGGTAGTTAGCTATACCCATGCTTCATTACAGGGTTTTAGTTTTGAACAAATTCTACAAAATATCACTTCAAATTTATTACAATTGTGGGTAAAGTCATTATTACATTTGTGGGTGATTCAAAATATCACTTCAAATGTATTACATTTGTGGGTAAAGTGGTTATTATATTTGTGGGTGAAATTATTACATTTGTGGGTAAAGTGTTATTACATTTGTGGGTGTTGTTACATTTGTGGGTAAAGTGTTATTACATTTGTGGGTAAAGTGTTATTACATTTGTGGGCGTTATTACATTTGTGGGAGTTATTACATTTGTGGGTGTAACAGGGGGGGGGGGGA